>JAVTVY010055094.1:0-30174 GCA_036873755.1 Hanleya hanleyi
ATTTTACAGAGTTATGCCTCTTTTCGGGTGCAGTTATCTCTGATTTTGTGATATATAAGCTTGAATGTAACCAGTTATATATAATTAACAGTGTTTGGTACGGCTACCAGATTATGAGGAAACTTTTTCATCCAGTTGTAGTCTAGATGCCTACAAAAAGTCTTGGCCCATATTTTATGGAGTTATGCCCCTTTCGGATGTAAATATCTCCGATTTTGTGATGTGTAGTTGTAAACAGTTATACATGTATCTGAAGAACTGTGCTCAATACAGCTACCAAATTTTTGGGAACTTATTTATCTACTTGTATTCTGAAAGCCTACAAAAAATTGTGACCCGTTTTGTGTATTAATCTAGATATGATTAAGTTGCTGTTTATATATCTGCAGAATTGATGATATTTTCTGAAAAGGACAATTCTGGATGATTAGTATAGCCATAATATGTTGCACATTCTCGGCATATTACTCAATTGCTTGGGGGAAGCCTAGGGGTTTTGTGAGTCTCACCCTCATGTTGAAATCTGAACCAGTGGTTTCTGCCACAGCTTGCTGACAATCACTATAAACTGTTGCTGCTACAATTAGATGACAGGACAGTAGAATGTGTCCCATGTACAGTACTACACATACTGACTTATCCAATATGGAATGAGCCTTGTGAATTAAGTCAGGCTAAATCTGTAAAGCACTGATTACGAATGGCTGAAAGGGTGAAGGACAAATGTAAGAAAAAATATTACAAAAAAATCCTCCTCTCCGCTACACCCATCTTCACTTTATCCAGCCAATTTCTACGTTCCCACTTCGAACCTGCCTTGATTTATCTGACCCCTTCAGCGTTCAAAATCCGAGGTGTAAATTTCACCAGTTAACGACAGAAGAACCAATCAGAACGTACACATCCATTGTGAGTGAAGTCACATAGAGTGACATCATCCTCTATTAGCGGCGTCTTTCCTCCTAATATGGTGCCCACTAATTAGGTCAGCCAATCAATAACGCTCTTGTGCGACCCATTTCGAATTTCAAATGTTTTTGAGGTCAGTGACGTCTCGTGTCTATTTATAAGTTATTTGAACATTGAAGGAGTCCTGATATATCAAGGGAAGTTCGAAGTGGGAACGTAGAAATTGGCTGGATAAAATGAAGATGCGCTACACCACACTACTCTCAATTAATTCTGATCAAGGACAAATAATCTGATCATGCCATTCAGCTGGTTTCATGGAACAATATCCACTGCCTAGTTTTACCAATTTGATCAACCTAGTCTGATATTAATGGATGCAATGAGAATTAAGAATAATGAATTTTAGCTCTCTGTGTATCAGCTACATGTAATTGCGTTCACTCACTAACTCCATAATATTTCTTGGTTAAACAAATGTTGAGCATTAAAAAAACTTAGGAATGCAAATACAATAGCTTTAAAACTTTTTTTGAAACTGTCATTGAAATAGAGTTATTATTCAAAAGTACAATATGTATGAATTTTTAGGGAGCCAGAACTACAGGTACATGTATCAAGTAATACATGTATCAATATCATTAGAATGACAGTCCCTCTATATAGTATTTCTTGGTTAAACAAGTGCTGAACAATAGTTAAACTTAGAAATGCAGATAAAACATGAGGCAGCACCTAAGAGGTGCAACAACCCCTCAGCCGAACAGTTCTAGTCAGTGTATATTGGTACATGTACACAATGAATGGAAAATGCATATGTAAAAGCCTGAAACATTTGTTGAATGCGGAAGATGCTTTAGCAGTGGTTAAAATATGATAAATTCAGTGTGGGATGTTGGATGCATTGGAGGACTATTATAAATAATTTGACGAAAACTATGGCGGAAGAACATGCCGATGACAAGACCCCAGCAGCATAGGCTGAGCTGTAAAAACTAATTTCAAAACTATTTGATATTAGAGCTGAAATGAATATTTGGATACACATTTTCTCGCACCCTCCCTACCCCAGGAGTTTTCTTTGTACATCAAAGAACCCCTGGGACAATTGGTCAGTAAATTCAAACTCCTCAACAAGGCAGCAAGCATGCTAAAGTGGTGCAGTAAATTAGATCATCAGGTTAAATTCTATTCAAATATCGATTGGCTGATCACAGGTTCACTGCATTAATTAGAATTCTACAAGCACTACAACAGTATTCATTTCCACCAAGAACGGGTGTTGAAATTTATTCAAACACTGCGAGAGGAGTGGCGGAATTTTTTTAAAAACTGCGAGAAAAGTGGCAGGAAATTTATTGTCGACCATCGTTGTCATCCAGGACCAAGGTTTTCTGCTTGGAATCAAACACTGTCAGAGTAAGGGCGGGAAATTTATTGTCGACCGTCACTGTCGACCAAGGCCAAGGTTTTCTGCTCGGACTCGAAACTGTGAGAGTAGGGACAAAAAATATATTGTCGACCATCATTGTCGACCAGGATCAATGTTTTCCTTTGGACTGAAACACTGCGAGAATAGTGGCGGGAAATTTATTCAAACACTGTGAGAGTATAGGGTCAAGAAATTTATTGCCGACTGTCATTGTCCGACCAGGACCAAGGTTTTCTTCACGGACTCAAACACTGCGAGAGTAAGGGCGGAAAATTTATTCAAACACTGCGAGAGACTCAAACACTGCAATGGCGGAAAATTTATTTGAACACTGCGAGAGAAGTGGCGGGAAATTTATTAAAACTGCGAGAATGAGGGCAAGAAATTTGTTGTCGACCAGGACCAAGGTTTTCTGCTCGGACTCAAACACTGCGAGAGTAGGGCAAGAAATTTATTGTCGACTGTCATTGTCAATCAGAACCAAGGTTTTCTGCTCGGACTTCAACACTGCGAGAGTAAGGGCGGAAAATTTATTGTCGACCGTCATTGTCATCTACGACCGATGTTTTCTGCTCAGACTCATTCACTGCGAGAGAAGGGGCAAGAAATTTATTGTCGACCGTCATTTCGACCAGGACCAAGATTTTCTCCTCGGACTCAAACACTGCAATGGTGGAAAATTTATTCGAACACTGCGAGAGAAGTGGCGGGAAATTTATTAACACGGCGAGAATGAGGGCAAGAAATTTATTGTCGACCGTCATTGTCAATCAGAACCAAGGTTTTCTACTCGGACTTAAACACTGCGAGAGTAATTAAGGGCGGCAAATTTATTGTCGACCGTCATTGTCGACCAGGACCAAGGTTTTCTTCTCGGACTCAAACACTGCGAGAGTAAGGACGGGAAATTTATTGTCAACGTCATTGTCAATCAGGAACAATGTTTTATTTCGGACTTATGTACTGCACGAGTAGGGGCAAGAACAAGTTTTCCTTCGGACTAGAACACTGAGAGTGTGGGCAAGAAATTTATCGTCGACTGTCATTGTCGACCAGGACCAAGGTTTTCTACTCGCACTCAAACACTGCGTGAGTTGGGACAAGAAATTTATTGTCTACCGTCATTGTCATCCATGACCACTGCTTTCTGCTCGGACTCTGCGAGAATAGGGCAAGAAATGTATTGTCCACTGTCACTGTCGACCAGGACCAAGGTTTTTTCCTCGAACACAAAAACTGCGAGAGTAAGAGCGGGAAATTTATTGTCGACCGTCATTGTCATCCTGGACCAATGTTATTATTCGGACTCTAACACTGCGAGAGTAGTGGCAGAAAAATTAATCAAACACTGCGAGAGAAGTGGCGAGAAATTTATCGTCGACCGTCATTGTCAACCAGGACCAAGGTTTTCCTTCCGACTAAAACACTGCGAGAGTGAGGGCAAGAAATTTATTGTCGACCGTCATTGTCGACCAATGTTTTCCTTCGTACTCAAAACTTTGCGACAGTAGCTGCGGGAAATTTATTCAAACACTGGGAGAGGAGGGGCGGGAAGTTTACTTTTGACAGTCATCATTTGGACTAAAACACTGCTCCGAGATAAGGGGCAAGAATATATACTGTTGCAAGAGTAGGGTGAGAAACTTATTATCGATCTCCAATATTTTGGGAACTGGGGGCATGGAGGGTCTACCCTCTTCTGGCCTAGACTATACACATTCCATCAGCAACAACAACAGCAAACTCCACACCCAATATGTGTACGTGTATGGAGCACATGTACATGTTAGACCCACAGTGAGTTCTATAATATTCCTATACGGTAATTTCCCTATTAATTCACCTTCCAAATTTAATTCGAAAACGGCCGATTTTTCCGCTGTCGTGATTTTGTCCATCCTAATAAAACGAACACGGGAGCATTTTCAATATCCGTGAAACAATAAATTTGAACACTCCCGTTTTCGCCACGGAGTTCGTGCCGATGAAAGTAAAGTGAATATGTTACTAGAATCTCGTATAGTATATCGGCGTATGCTATTATTTGTAAGCGCAGAGAAACAACAGGGAATGGTACAATATAATCAGACTGAATTACTATTACTTAGTCTATAAGGAAAAAAATTGATTCAATCAACTCCGCAGTCCTGTAATTTTATCCTAACTTGATCGCGTTTCGCCGCAGTCGGGAAAAATATATACGGTAGTCCCCCCGCACGTGGTCGAGTGTCTGCACACGGCCCGCTATTGAATCATTCTTCAGTTTCCAGCGTTCGTATATCAAATATCTTTCTTTAAACCAGCATTCCTTTATTTGCAAAACACGGTGAATATTTTCGGAGAAAGCAGAACTGCGTGCGAATGAATTCTGTTTGAACGGAACATAAAAATCACCGACAACGGTGGTCGACGTGACACGCTCTTAGGAAATTTTCATGGCGCTCCTTTTCTGTTCAAGTCTTTACGGTGGTTCATCGTCCCTCATTAATTCATGGCCCCTTTAACTTTTATCCGTTGGTGATTAAATAGAATACAGTTTATGCTAATATATTTTCAGATGAAGCCGGCTATCGATCTGACCTGGAGTCAACAATCGCATGCCGCGGTTGTAATTTGGATATTAGTGTTGTTTAGATTTTTTTTTTAGAAAAATGGAATAAATTCATCCACGATATGGTTCTCAGTACTGCACGGACAAAATCATCATGATATTGAACATATGGATATATTTTATAACTTTCCTCAACTAGATTCTCTGAAAGGCTGAATTAATTTCACTAAACCGTTGAGAAACGGGATTGTACATTTGGTAGATTTTTTCGCCATGATTCTTCGATCAGAATACAATCACAACTTACATAGATCGGTCTAATTTACCAGTTAATTGAGATGTCGATTTCTGTATATTCTCTGAAGTGGATCAGGTTATATTTACTGAGTGTATATTTATAAATTATAGAAAAGCTGCAGTCGGGCCAAATCTCAAATCAGAAATACGATCGGATGCAGGTAAAAGTTTCCTTTTCAAGAATTAAGCACTGTTGAATGACTTGATTTTGAGTCGGCAGTCATACATTGTGAAACGGGAACTTTCAATCAAGTGATATTATTGAAATTACCATGCAGTTTATGTGGAATACGAACCACTGAACAGCGGGCAACAGGCTCAAGTGAGTGGTGACGATTTGATACAAAAATGTAAAACGGATGCATATATATGAGAATACAGCACTTTATTTTATTACAGGAGCACTACGATAACAATACATAACATAAAACGGCATAAAATAAAAGCATCATACATGTAATTTACTAAAGCACTGTTTACTGGATTTAATTCATCCGAGATTTATCAGCGAATCCGAATTTTCTTCTGATTGGCGTCACATTTCTAGCACATTCCACTGATGTCGGCTTTACCAGGTCTTCTTCACTTTGCTCAGTCTCTTTTTCAGTTTCTTCTTCAAGCGCTCGTCACTGTGTGAGAAGACGTAGGTACAGGGTACTTCTAGTCCACCTATTGGTAGTTTGGAGCGTACACGTTTGCCACGGATGATGCATTCTGCCTCTCCTCCATGAATCAAGAAATACTTCACGATCTTCGAGATATCTGCAGGAACATGTCCAACGGTTTTATTCTTCTTCTTAACGGCGACAGCATGCAAGTCCTTGGAAGCTGGACAATCCATGTCAATATCTAGCTGCAGCTTTTCTCCCGCGAAAGATCTGTTCCAGAAGAAGCGGTAAACGTGATATCCACGAACCACAGAGTCAAATGAATATGTTGATGGAACAGGCACAGCAGCCATTGTGACTTCTCATATAAAATTTTACTTGGCGGTGTTTTAGGGTCTGAGAAATATGTAATACTGAGTTGTGATTCAGTTGAGCTTACATGTATATAACATCAAATTCAATAACTGTGACACTGGCCATAAGGCAAACACACCTGCTTATTTAGATAATTAGATAAACTTAAAATGAAAAAGTTTAACAAAATACACCTATCGTTTAATGAAACATAGACAGGAAATCACACAGTTGACAAACGTCAGTTTTCCCACCATGGGACACAAACAAATTTTGTGATGTGAAGCGCCGACAACAATCATCTCTGCATGTGCTCTGTTTTGTTCAAATATAGTTATCATAAAGACTTACTCTTTCCGGTTTTGTTAAATATTTTATTGTGAATGAAAATATTTCTTATGAATACCCACGAACTTACCAAAATTCCAGCAATCAAAAATTCTTTGGAATTACACCGCGCATTTTTACACTAAGAATCAAAACATCGCTATCGCCATTCCATTACTCTATATGCTAAACAAATTTGAGAAACATTTAAATGGCATTTATATAGGTAAAGTTTCGGAGATGAGAACATACCAGTATTTAATTAATATTCAGAACGATATCATACTTCGACCTATACCTTTAGTAAACTGTTACAGTACCGGTACCGTAATAGATATTCTCATACTTGAAACAAACAAATCGAAACGTGTATTGCCGACTGACACTCGGTTCTCTTGTACAATCCGCCGTTAATTCGACATTAATTTCGTGTCATAGGTCCGGGATATTTATTCAAGTCCTGGATGGTGTGTGTAAAATCATGCACAGTGAAGACCAAAAAGTCTATGATAGTCCGCTAATCTGTCTAAAACTTCGTGATACAATCCTACACAAATTTGCCGTTGGTTCATTTTCAGGGTTCACAACAACAACGTCGACATACCGAACGACTCGAACATGGAATACTCTAATATGTGTATAGTTTTATATTTCCAGAATATTCATTCAATTCCATGTCAGTTAGGTTTCATAATATAGATCATAGCTAATACTGAACAAAAAGGAAGGAATACGTTCAATGTTTTGGCCTACTTTTACGATGTTATTATGGACGCGAATTTACGGACGTCAGCTCAAAAATCTGCATGATCGTGCTGAACTTGTCACTCGATAAATATGCTTGACTTCCTCGAATAAAATTAGACGCCTTTATCAGGGTAGAGGAGATTTTCTGACATCATACACTGCATTTTATGGAAACTATGATGAGATATCAAAGTTAATACACGGTAATAAATACGATCACTACGACCACGGCGAAGCGGTCCGCCATTTTGGATTCTCCGTGAAAGTCGGCGCGACATTTAATTCGAACACTCGCGTTTTTCTAGAATTCGCTCAACAAATAATTCGAAAGTAGCCAATTTTTGGAGTGGTGAGTTTCATCACTACATCGCGAATTAATAGGGAAATTACCGTATCTCTTAAACATGTTAAAGGTCCTACCAAATACCCCCTACACTTTGCATTAAAACAATACAGAGAAGCTTTTTGAACAACATTATTCGTAAGTTTCCAAAGAAAAATGAGAAGAAAGTGAATTTTTTAACACAATAAAACAGATGCGGTGAAAACCGTATCAATTTGTAGCCGCAACCTTGTAGCCGCAACCTTTGACCCCTTGTGTCAGAGTCTGGTTACATATTCAGCATCGATGTGGGACAACAAAGGCTTTCAGTTGCAGCTTTGTGCCACTATTGGTGTTCCATGTACAATAGAAATGTTGCCTACATTACAGTAGCTATCCTAATCTGACATGACGTCAACGATCAAAAGACCCAACCATTGCCGTTTTCCAAATTAATATTCAAGGGTTTTGATATTGTTCTATGCAGATTTTGACCACGTTACAAAATTCCAAATATATCCTATTACAATGTACATGTAGCAAAGAAATCTGTGGACCAAGGTATCAACACCCACATGGCTGTTAACATTGAAATCTCCCCTCCACCCCCAGACACATGACATATTCCCCCACCCCCCTTTCTCAATTGTTATATTCTCCACCCACCCCCCCCCCCCCCCCTTCCCCCTCCTCTGCATATATCCATCCATATGTTCACATATTCAAAAGATATATTTTATGTGAGCTTGTTTCCTAAAAATGTTTCTAAAAAATGACAATGCAATACTTGGCACACATGTCATGATTAACGGGTCGAGGTCTAAAAAAATGGCATATTCGTCCTGTAAAGAAAACACAATAGGTGACTACATCAGGGATTCATAGAAGTCCAAATTTTATGAACCGAAATTCAGAAAATTGAGTTTCTTTACAGTCAAATTGAGTTAAAATAAAATTTATCGGCATTTTTTCCCCCTAAAATTGAGTATATAAATTTTTTACAAACCAGGGTCATTTTTCCCCCCGAAGTTTAGGTATATAATTTTTTTTACAAACCAGGGTAAATATTATCTTCTATGAACCTTGTTTACTGTTACCAATTGATGTATTTTTAACCTTTTGCGTAATTAAAATCATTTTGTGTTATTGATTGCGATTACTCATTTCCATTATGTTGTCAGAAAGAAACGATGAAAAACAAAATCATACTAGTTTATAAAATAGTTACACGATGATTGTATTAGATTCCACAAATGGATTCAACATAAACATTTTTACTACATTGTAAGTATACATGTAAAAACTCTAAATATTATTTTTTGTTGTTGTATCTTTGTATTGCATATGAAAAACAAATCATTTGGGACTGTCTGCATTGCAAAACAAAAGATATAAATAAAATCTGACCACTGTCAAGCAGTTGATGTTAACGTAAGACAAACAATTATTATTAATGATCCTTATAAAGAGTAGGCCGAACAATTTGCCATGGATTTATATCAGATTATGAAAAACATTAAAAAATAAGTAAATTCCTGATATTCCTCACATATTTTTCACCGCGATGTTTTTTACAGTGAAAGATCAAAATTACCCAAAAAAAAATCAAGAGCCACAGACATAAGCAAGAAGTGCAGTGCCGTTAAATTTAAAATCTTGACCTCAAATAAACTGACTTCTGAAGAAATGCGTGTTCTCAACGTAAAAGGTTGACTGCGTTGCTGTTGTTGTTGTTCATGACAGGTCTCATGCAGGCAATGTCTCTGTCAGAAGAAACGATCCATTTTTATTTTCATAAATTTCTTACCGCTTAATTCTACTTCTCCTGGTGTGCTGTCTCTGGGAAAATTGTTTGTCATTCTAATTATGAATGAATCCGAATCAAAATTATCTGCTAAATAAACTCCAAACGTCCCAGGTTTCATTTTCACGCTAGTGTACTTTCCATTTGACGACCGCATGTTAGCATTCACACTAGCGCCATCTGGCGCCAAGTCGAGAACCTTTACAGAGAGCATTCAAGGGCTTCCAAAAAATAAACGAGCAAAGGTTTCCGAGGTGTAGTTTGCGCGTTACGTCATCAAAACATGTGAAGAAGCCCCGCAACTGTCCGTTTTGCAGCAAGACGAAACGATGTCTCGGTGTTTTCTGATTACAGGTCAGCTATTTGACTTGAATTTCCGTGAAATATTGAATAAATCTCCCTGAATGAACACCACACTGATTACGCTAAGCTTTGATTGCGCGAATCCAAATAGATTCCCGCAAGTTCCATTTTAGGCGAGTCTTTACGCGAATCGATTCCCGTCGAAATTCTACCCCGACAGATTCACATTTGCTACCGCGACCATGGTGCTCATTTGAGTTTTACCAGATGATTTCCCGACAATCGTGCATTGAAATTTCGAATTTATGAAGCTTGAAAATTCAGTTTCCGGAGCTTGAAAATTCAGTTTCCAACACACAAATTGAGTATAAATATTTTGGTGAAAAACGTTGATTTTTTTCTCAAAAAAATTGAGTTTTGAACTGAAAAATTCAGTTTTTAAACTCAATCTACGAACCGAAATTCGGTACGTAGAACCGACGTGAATGAATCCCTGTACATGTACATGTATGATGTATGATGTAGGGAACTTTGTTAAACCTGGAAAAGCTACCCGACAAGCTGTATTGCACAGGGTGTTCCCGGTTTGAAGATCCTTACCTGACGAACTTCCCCCAAAAAATCCTCATGAAGTTATCGTAAACAAACATGGCTACCACTGACAATTAGAATTGTTTTGAAGTAATGTAATGTGTGATATGTACATGTAGCTTAAACAATTTTGCTACATGTACTGATCTGTTCTATCAGTTTGGCAGTCACATTGGTTTGACCTTATATTTCATTAAACCTAAAAAAATAGGAAACAAAATTACAGTAACTTTTCTTCTGAATATGAGAAAATATGGGGGGGGGGGATTTCTGGGGGAAATAGGACTTGAGAGAAATTATATTGGGGTGGATATAGGGAGGGGGATGTGTCCTACAATTGTGTGCATGCATACAAGTACTGAATTCAGGCAGCAGACTCGAGTCCTGTTGGTATGATCCATGTATATATAAGATTCACTTGGTTTAATTCCCATCAAGGCTTAAATTAAGTTGTCATGGTGCAGCAGATGCACCACACATCTTCACAATACAACTTACATGTGGTAGGATCCATCTGGCACATACAGCAAACATGGAGCAGTTCATATTTAGTACATGAGAGAGTAGATCTGTAGGCAGAACTAGCTTGTACAACCAATCAATTATACATAACACTGTCAATGTATATTAATCCTTCATTTACCCACAGATTGATAAATACATGTAAATAGCCATGTGAATCATCCACACATCTTCTCCAAGCCAGTTTTTGATTTTTTTTTTTTTTGTGAAAGCTTCTGCCATAATTTAACCAAATTCAGAAGCAATTTTAGCAGCTTTATCCATCTATATAAATGTATGCATACTCATCTGTAGAAAATTTCAGCAAAATATATTGCTCTATTGTGGCATATCATTTGATTATTATAAACAAAATGAGATAATTTTCAGTTATATATTAGAGTCAAAGAGAAATACAAGGCCAAATTTACAGTTTTAATATTAGTTATTAGTTATTACCCCTAGAAAAATGAAATCAGGAAAATAATATGCTTTCATTACAATACAGCTTCTAAAGCAATATGCTTCAACAGACTTTCGCTAAACAGTCCATGTAGTAATTATTTTGCCCTACATCTCGCCTTGTATCTCCACAAATCAATAAGACATCAGCGTGATGTAATAAAAAAGCCAACAATTTAGAGGGATGAGCTTGTAGTAATTAGTAATTACTGCATGCTCGTTACCAGTGAACTATACAATCAGACAACTCTTGTTCAAGGCTCTCCCTCAAGACATGCCATTTATAACCATTCAAGCCACCCAATTCTATCACACTGTACACATTACACTGAGTCACATCATGAGCTACAAGTACAGTACACCTCAGTGCACACTGTCACATCACGAGTTGCAATAACAAATACTGTACACTTCAGTGCACACCGAGTCACATGAGCTGCAATAACAAATACTGTATACTTCAGTGCACACCGAGTCACATCATGAGCTGCAATAACAAATACTGTACACTTCAGTGCACACCGAGTCACATCATGAGCTGCAATAACAAATACTGTACACTTCAGTGCACACCGAGTCACATCACGAGCTGCAATAACAAATACTGTACACTTCAGTGCACACCGAGTCACATCATGAGCTGCAATAACAAATACTGTACACTTCAGTGCACAGTCACATCACGAGCTGCAATAACAAATACTGTACACTTCAGTGCACACCGAGTCACATCACGAGCTGCAATAACAAATACTGTACACTTCAGTGCACAGTCACATCACGAGCTGCAATAACAAATACTGTACACTTCAGTGCACACCGAGTCATCATGAGCTGCAATAACAAATACTGTACACTTCAGTGCACACCGAGTCACATCATGAGCTGCAATAACAAATACTGTACACTTCAGTGCACACCGAGTCACATCATGAGCTGCAATAACAAATACTGTACACTTCAGTGCACACCAAGTCACATCATGAGCTGCAATAACAAATACTGTACACTTCAGTGCACACCGAGTCATCAGGAGCTGCAATAACAAATACTGTACACTTCAGTGCACACCGAGTCACATCATGAGCTGCAATAACAAATACAGTACACTTCAGTGCACACCGAGTCACATCACGAGCTGCAATAACAAATACTGTACACTTCAGTGCACACCGAGTCACATCAGGAGCTGCAATAACAAATACTGTACACTTCAGTGCACACCGAGTCACATCATGAGCTGCAATAACAAATACTGTACACTTCAGTGCACACCGAGTCACATCAGGAGCTGCAATAACAAATACTGTACACTTCAGTGCACACCGAGTCACATCATGAGCTGCAATAACAAGTACTGTGCAGTTCAGTGCACACTACTCACCTCATGAGCCCCAAGAACGAATACTGTACAATTCAGTGCACACGGAGTCACCTCAGGAGCTGCAATAACAAATACTGTACACTTCAGTGCACACCGAGTCACATCAGGAGCTGCAATAACAAATACTGTACACTTCAGTGCACACCGAGTCACATCATGAGCTGCAATAACAAGTACTGTGCAGTTCAGTGCACACTACTCACCTCATGAGCCCCAAGAACGAATACAGTACACTTCAGTGCACACTGAAAAGACATGAGCTTCAAGAAAAAGTACTGTACACTTCCGTGCACACCGAGTCACCTCAGCAGCTCCAAGAACAAGTACAGTACACTTCAGTGTGAACACTGAGTCACCTCATGAGCTAAAAACCCCAAATACAGTACACTTCAGTGAACACTGAGTCACCTCACAAGCTCGAAGAACACTTTAGAGTCATCTCAGGAGCTCCAAGAACAAGTACTGTACACTACAGTGCACATTGATTTACCTCAAGAGCTCAAAGAACAAATACATGTACTGTACACTTCAGTGAACACTGAGTCACCTCATGATCTCCAAGCACAAGTACTGTACACTCCAGTGAACAATGAGTCACAACACAAGCTCGAAGAACAAGTACTGTACACTTCAGTGAACATCGATTCACCTCAGGAGCTCCAAGAACAAGTACTGTACACTTCAGTGCATACCGAGTCACATCATGAGTTCCAAGAAAAATTAATGTACACTTCAGTGAACACCGAGTCACATCATGAGCGCAAGAACAAGTAATGTACACTTCACTGAACACCGAGTCACATCATGAGCTCCAAGAACAAGTACTGTACATTTCAGTGACCACCTAGTCACCTCAGAAGCTCCAAGAACAAGTACTGTACACTTCAATGCATACTGAGTCACTTCATGAGCTCTAAGAACAAGTGCTGTACACCACAGTGTACATGTACACCATGACACCAAATGAGATCCAAGCACACTGCAGTGTACATTTAGTCATCTCGGAGATCCGAGAACAAGTACAGTATACATGTATTACAATGCACACCAAGTCACTGCATGAGCTCTAAGAACAAGCACTTTACTCTACAGTGCACACCATTGAGTCACCTCATGAGCTCTGAGAGCAAGCACTGGTGCTCTCCAGTGCACATTGAGTCACATCATGAGCTCTAAGAACAAGCACTTTACTCTACAGTGCACATCAATGAGTCACCTCATGAGCTCTGAGAGCAAGCACTGGTGCTCTACAGTGCACATTGAGTCACATCATGAGCTCTAAGAACAAGCACTTTACTCTACAGTGCACATCAATGAGTCACCTCATGAGCTCTGAGAGCAAGCAGGGACTCTACAGTGTACATTGAGTCACCTCATGAGCTCTGAGAGCAAGCACTGGTGCTCTACAGTGTACATTGAGTCACATCATGAGCTCCAAGAACAAGCCCTTTACTCTACAGTGCACACTGAGTCACTGCATGAGATCCAAGAACAAGCACTGTACTCTACAGTGTACATTGAGTCACATCATGAGCTCCAAGAACAAGCCCTTTACTCTACAGTGCACACTGAGTCACTGCATGAGATGCAAGAACAAGCACTGTACTCTACAGTGCATACTGCGTCACCTCATGAGCTCCACGAAGAAGCACTACACGAAGAAGCACTATGCTCTACAGTGCATACTGAGTCACCTCATGAGCTCCGCTAACAAGGCCTAAATTAAAAAGCTGTTTGTTTGGGGTAACAGGTCAGTGAGAATGGGTCGGTCGGTCAAAAATTGATTTTATTTCATTTATTTTTTTTTTTATTGGGCAGTCAGTTTACTGTCTGTCTCAAATTACGATGGGATGGGATTTTCGGCGAAATATCGTAGCCAGTTTATCTCAAAGCACTGAAATTCTTCACAGTATCTATATGTTATTTGTGCATTTTTATTCTGAAATTTACCAATACCTCACATGTTATTTTCATAGTGCCTACAATGGTACAACATTGCAAGCCCAACGTCATTCTGCTCTGAAAATAACATGCAAGGTATCGAAGATTTTCTTTGATTCTGAACAGATTTCCTTCAAATTTCAGAATAAAAATGCACAAATTAAGTATAGATACTGTGGGGAATTTCACTTCTCTGAGAACATGTATTGCCGAAAATCCCATCCCATCGCCATGCGAGACAGGCAATAGTTCTAAACAGTAATAATTTATGAATCAGGTATTCCTCGTAGTTAATGACAACAAGCGTTCTGAGAACCCCAACATCTCGCCTTGCGGGGTCATCCGCCAAAGGTGCAGCAGTATTGAAAGCATACATGTAGAGCAAACAATAAGGTCTGGAATAGGTGATGTGGTACAGACAATAATGTCTGGAATAGATTATCTGGTACAGACAATAACATCAGTCCCATGAAGGATTACTGGCAAAACTTAATCCCATGTAGGATGGATAGGTCAGTGCTGTCGGATTACTGGTACATGGTTCAGTCCCATGTGAGATTACTGCTGGATAGGCCAGTCCTGTGTAGGATTACCACTGGGTGGACCAGTCCCATGTTATTACTGATGGATAGTCACCTGTGGGATTACTGCTGGATAGTCCAGTCCCAAGTGGGATTACTGCTGGATAGTCCAGTCCAAAGTGGGATTACTGCTGGATAGGCCAGTCCTGTCTGGGATTACTGCTGGATAGATGAGTCTCGTATGGGATTAATGCTGGATAGGACAGTCCCGTGTGGGATTACTGCTGCATACGGCAATCCTGTGTGGGATTATGGCTGAGGAGGCCAGTCCTGTGTGGGATTACTGCTGGATAGGCTAAACCTGTGTGGGATTACTGCTGCAAATTGCAATCCAGTGTCATATTACATCTGGATAGGTCAGTCCCATGAGAGATTACTGCTGCATAAGCCAGTCCCGTGTGGAATTACTGCTGGATAGGCCAGTCCCATGTTGGATTACTTCAGGATAGGCCAGTCCAGTCAGGGATTACTGCTGGATATGTCAGTCCCGTGTGGCATTACTGCTGGATAGGCCAGTGCCATTGAGATTACTGCTGGATAGGTCAGTCCCAAATTGGATTACTGCTGGATAGACCAGTTCGGTCTGGGATTACTGCTGGATAGTTGATTTCCGTTTGGGATTACAGCTGGATAGGTCAGTCCTGTATGGCAATACTGCTGGATAGGCTAATGCCATTTGGGATTACTGCTGGATAGGTCAGTCCCATGTGGGATTACTGCGGGAGAGCTGTGACCTAGGAAAACATGAAACATGTCCATCAAGTTTTATAATCATCCCACGAAAGGTTCAACAAACTTTCCATGTACAAATCTACCTGTAAATTTTTGCCCAACAAAAACCTTATCAATGGAAAGATACAAAGTCTAAACTGCAATAATTAGGAAAAAATTTCATATTTAATGTCATATTTCTTAAATAGCACATGCACATCTTTGAATCACATTGAACTTGGGTAGCAAGTGTCAAACTCATCCAATGAAAGCCGACAGCTTCAGAAAACTTTCCGTGTACATGTATATACATGTGCATTATTATTGGCAGATTAAGACAAAACCCTCAAAATTTGAAAGATAGTGCCACGGCACTGTAGCGCTCATCTGGCTATAACTGGAGAAAGTGGCTGCGAGAAATTTTTACTGAAGAACTGCAATAGATGATTTTCTAACTTGCGTTGTCTCCCCTGAACAAAATGGCAACATAGTCGATTTCACAGGAGGTCAAGCTGCAAATTCATGATTGTAATTGGAGGTTATGGAATAAAGGCAATTATACCAAAATATAATGTGTGATTGTCAGTAAGCTGTATAAGCAATAACCAGAGCCAATTTTTATTATGTGATTGCAGTCGTTCGTCCGTCTGTCCACTTCGTGTCCGGACAGTACATTGGACAGTTTTTAACCTACGATTCCAATATTTTGTGGGTATATGCACCAGGGGGAGACATGTCGAGTACGAAATATGTGCGACTGGGTTGTTACGATGGCAATGAGATGTAACAGGACATTTTTCCAATGAAAGTAATCTCTGGTAAGGTATGGCCTAACCAAGAGATACCCCCATCTGTCTGCGAAGATGTAAAAGATAGTGCAACGGCACTGTAGGTCATCTGTCTGTAACTGGAGAAAGTAGCTGTGAGAAATTTTTACTAAAGAACTGCAATATTTGAGTTTGTAACTTGTGTTGTCCCCCCTGAACACTATAAAATGATCCATGCAGTTATTTCCTGAGATTTTATGATAAAGTTCCATGGGAAATTCAAGATGCGGCAATATTGGATTTTCGAAATGAACCGAAAAAAGGTATCTTGCACAACTGGACCACAAGGGGAACCTGTGTATCAACATCCATGCAGTAATATCCTAAGAATTTACGATAACAAAATTTCATGGGGAAATCCAAGATGGCCACCTGGTGGCCATATTGGATTTTTCAATCAGACCATATATGGTATCCTGCACAGCTAGACCCCCAAGGGCAACCTCTGTACCAAATTTGAGAAAGATCCATGCAGTAGTTCCTGAGAAATCACGATAACAATGTTTCATCTGGAAATCCAAGATGGCCGCCTGGTGGCCATATTGGATTTTTCAATCAGACTACAAATTGTATCTTGCGCAACTAGACCCCAAGGGGAACCTCTGTACCAAATTTGAGAACGATCCATGCAGTAGTTCCTGAGAAATCGCGATAATGTTTCATCTGGAAATCCAAGATGGCCGCCTGGTGGTCATATTGGATTTTTCAATCAGACCGCAAATTGTATCTCGCGCAACTAGACCCCAAGGGGAACCTGTATATCAAATTTGAGAGAGATCCATGCGGTTCTTCCTGATAAATCATGATAACGAAGTTTCATAGCGAAATCCAAGATGGCCGCCTGGTGGCCATATTGGAAGTTCGAATCAGAGCAGAAAAGGTATCTTGCACAACTAGACCCCCAAGAGGAACCTGTGTACCAAATTTGAGAAAGATCCATGCAGTAGTTAACAAAAAATAATGATGACAAGATTTCACTGGCAAATTCAAGATGGCCGCCTGGTGGAAATATTGGATTTTTCAATCAGACCACAAATTGTATCTTGCACAACTAGACCCCAAGGGGAACCTCTGTACCAAATTTGAGAAAGATCCATGCAGTACTTCCTGAGAAATCGAGATAACAATGTTTCATTTCGAAATCCAAGATGGCCGCCTGGTGGCCATATTGGATTTCTGAATCAGACCACAAAAGCATCTTGCACAACTAGACACTAAGGGGAACCTGTGTATCAAATTTGAGAAAGATCCATGCAGTACTTCCTGATAAATCACGATAACGAAGTTTCATAGGGAAATCCAAGATGGCTGCCTGGTGGCCATATTGGATGTTCGAATCAGAGCAGAAAAGGTATCTTGCACAATTAGACCCCAAGGGGAACCTGTGTACCAAATTTGAGGAAGATCCACAAAGTAGTTCCTGAGAAATTGCAATAACAATGTTTCATGGGAAAATCCAAGATGGCCGCCTGGTGGCCATATTGGATTTGTGAATCAGACCACAACAGGTATCTTGCACAACACTAGACCCCAAGGGGAACCTGTGTACCAAATTTGAGAAAGATCTATGCAGTAGTTCCCGAGAAATCGCGATAACAATGTTTCAATGGCAAATTCAAGATGGCCACCATGGCGGCCATATTTAAAATCGTATCGACACGGCATGAACAAATTCTGGTGTCCTCATTGGGGGGAACATGCATGCCAAGTTTCAGCTTAATCGGCCAAGCGGTTTCAGAGAAGAAGATGTTTACGCACGACGCACAACGGACGACGCACGACGGACGACGCACGACGGACGACGGACGACGGACAGTCAGGCCATGACATAAGCCCATCGGGCCTTCGGCCCAGATGAGCTAAAAAAATTAATATTTCATCTCCTAAATATCACAGGTACATCTTTTAATCATAAGAAACATGTGTACCAAGTTTCATAATCATTCAATGACAGCTGACAACTGCAGCAAACTGTGGTGTACAGATGTACATGTGCACTTCAGCTAAACGCAAAACTCAATCAGTTGCCATAATTTGGAGAAAATTTAATATTTCATCTCAAAAATAGCACAAGTAAATCCTCCAATCATAAGAAACATTTGTACCAAGTTTCGTAATCATCCAATGAGAGCTGACAACTGCAGCAAACTTATCATGTACATGTATATGTATACATGTAGAGGCCTACATGTACAATTTACCTAAACAGAAAACTCTTCATTTGCCATAATTTGGAGAAAAATTAATATTTCTTGTCAAAAATAGCACAGGTACATCCTCTAATCATAAGAAACATGTGTACCAAGTTTCATAATCATCCAATGACAGCTGACAAGTGGAGCAAAGTTACCATGTAGATGTATATGTATACATGTAGAGGCCTACATGTACAATTTACCTAAACCGAAAACTCTTCATTTGCCATAATTTTGAGAAAAATTAATATTTCTTCTCAAAAATAGCACAGGTACATCCTCTTATCATAAGAAACATGTATACCAAGTTTCATAATCATCCAATGACAGCTGACAACTGCAAGAAACTTTCCAAGTACAGATGTACATGTGCACTTCAGCTAAACGCAAAACTCATTCATAGGGATTTTAACATTAGAGTACCCCAGGGGTAGTACCCCCAGGTGGCATACCCACCCCACACATTTTTTATATTTTTTCTAATTTTTCTACATTTTTTTTTAACTTGCTAAACCAAAAACCCATTCATTTCCAGGCAGGGGACACCGACACCGACACCGACACCGACGCCGACACCGACACCGACACCGACGACGACATCCTCTTTCCCCCTCTCACAATATCTCCCCTTTACTTCGTAAGGCGAGATAAAAAGCGTATTGCATTTTGGTTTAACTGTTAAATATGTATGCCCTATAATGCAGCAGAAATTTATCCCAAAATATCATGGCAAGGATGCCTCAAGAACAACTGAGAAGCGTACCCGTAACTTTTCATTGAGATGTTGTTCGACATAACGTTGGCTCCATGCTGCCGTCTTTGCATAGACAGCTACATCTCTTCCCTCCATATTTCTGGAGATTATAGCCAATACATGTAGGTATGATTTCTCTCGATGTAACTCGTTATGAAATCGACAACGGATGATAAATAAATATATTCACGAAAAAACGTTATCACAGATCACCTGTTGTCACTTCAACCGGCCACTGCGTTGTCTCGGAATTTTCATTCCTCCTTCCGCGATGGTCGTACATCGATCAGCAAAGAGACAAATATTTATCCTCGATAACTATACCGTACGGCAAACGTGCTTAAAGAGTTCACTCAATTGGCAACCTTAGTTGAATCTTAATCCTTTCTCATTTATTCGGCACAGTGGCCATTTACGGTTCTTTTTCCTGACAAAAAACGCAACACCGGTGGGCTGCCATTTTCAACCATGCGATCTGCTGTCGGGAACCCTCGTGTGACTTTGCTATGTCAAAAATTTTGAGGGCTTCCGATTGTCACTCAGCCCGGGAAATGAGCGAGGCTGTTCGCACGAGTTTTCGAACTGTAAAGATTTGATTTTCTTCAACGGATTTAGGGGAACAAAAAAATTCCCCAAAAATATTTCTTAAAAAGTTTTGAGTCGCGGAGATATTGTTGGGTCGGTCGGGTTACCCCAAACAAACACCTTTTTAATTTAGGCCCAAGCACTGTACTCTGCAGTGCACACTGAGTCACCTCATGAGCTTCAAGAATAAGTACTGCACACTACAGTACAGTGCACACCAAGTCAGCTCATGAGCTCCAAGAACAAGTACTGCACACTACAGTACAGTGCACACTGCGTCACCTCATGAGCTCCAAGTACAAGTATTTTGTTCATATTTGTGCATCAACTAGAGACCAAAAATTCTTTCACATGCAAGTGCAGATGAATTGGCAAAATTCTATGAAGACCATGTCAAAATGGACCAATTTTTTATGCTTATAAACTGCAGCAGATATGTCTGTTATCTAATATATAACCACCTCATGGCAAATATAGAATCTTATAATTGATGGCGTCACCTGCTTGCGTATGCAATCTTCCTGCACCAATAACTTCCCACCTGGAATACCCGACTTTACACAAGAGACCATCTTTTTGCTGGCTCAATTACTCCAGAAAAGCCCAGCAAACAAAAATATGTTTAGTCTGAGGGATTCACAAGAAATGGTGATACACATTCTCATTTGTCTTCAAAATTGAATCTGTCTCCAAGTCCTGTTACAAGTTAAGAATCTTCCATGTATCATTTATGTGATTCTAGTTGTACATGTATCACAGCCTGGAGGTGTACTGACCAATATTCTTAGATCATCTAAAGACTTGAAAACTTCAGCCTCAGATGGTGACCAGTGTGGCGAGTTGATATTTTTCTGCAGGTTAAACATCCAGTAGTAGATCTATGCACTGGGTGAAATGTACTGGTTTCCAAAAATGCGGATTCTTGGCGGAAACCAGTTGGAAACTGTAACACCCCATTTCCAGCCTGTTTCCGCATTGCGGAAACCAGTGGAAACAGGTGTTTTGGTTTCCGCCAAGAATCCGGTGCACGGAAACTGGACAGAAACCTGTTGTCAAATTTCCGCCCAGATTACGCTTCAGCGGAAACGGATGGGAAACTGATGTTAGTTTCCGCTCTGTTTCAAATGCATCGGAAATGGACTGTAAACTGGTACTGGAGTTTCCGACCTGTTTCCGCTCGAGCAGAAACAGCTTGGAAACCAACGCGAGTTTCCCCCATGTTTCCAATCCAGCGGAAATAGACCGGAAACTGCTATTCAACTTTCCAGTCGGTTTCCGCTTGAGCAGAAACACATCGGAAACTGACCTAGGTTTTTGTCCAGTTTCCGTGTACCGGAATCTTGGCGGAAACCTAGGTCAGTTTCCGATCTGTTTCTACTCAAGCGGAAACCGACTGGAAAGTTGAATAGCAGTTTCCGGTCTATTTCCGCTGGATTGGAAACATGGGGGAAACTCAACTGATGTTGTTAAATTTCCGCCCAGATTCCGCTCCAGCGGAAACTGGTCAGAAACTGATGTCAGTTTCCGCTCTGTTTCCAATTTTTCCAATGCAGCAGAAATGGACTGGAAACTGGTATTGAAGTTTCCAACCTGCTTGTGAAATGGCTCAGATACCAACGTGAGTTTCCGCTCTGTTTCAAATCCAGCGGAAATGGACCGGAAACTGCTATTAAGTTTCTAGCCTGTTTCCGGTTGCGCAGAAACAGGTCGGAAACGGACATAGGTTTCCGCTAAGACTCCGGTGCACGGAGACTGGACGGAAAGCTGTCCTTAAATTTCCACTACAGTGGACACTGGTCAGAAACTGATGTCAGTTTCCGTTCTGTTTGCAATCCAGCGGAAATGGACTGGAAACTGGTAATGAAATTTCCAACCTGTTTCCGCCCAGATTACGCTCCAGCGGAATCTGGCTAGAAACTGATGTCAGTTTCCACTCCGGGTTCTCCATTTCTTTGGGAACACCTGTACAATCATATCTAAACAGGTGTATGTGGTTGTTAACTGCCGAGTGCAGCGAGGCGTTTAAAAATTAGGCCGGGGGCCTGGGGGCCGCCAGAAACCCCACATGCTCTGTGGTGCAATCTGAGCCATTTTGGGATGAAAATTCCTAGCAAAGGGTATTTTTATGTAGCATTCAGCAATTAAGCTACCCCGTCCCAGCATGCCCAGTCACCCCCATGTAGCCCATGAAGCCAGATTTCTATTAAGCTTACATAACAATATCAAACAGGTGGATTAAGAAAAATCAACATTAAGTAAGAACTTTGTAGATTTTGAAGTGGAAGATAAACAAATAGGCTGATGCTGTGTGAAGAAATTTGACCTGGCCTAAACTGTTCTGAAATCTGAACATCATGCCAAATCTACATAAAATCTTCTTTTTGGGGGGGGGGATATCTTTATGCTAAAAATTGTATCAGGATAATTGCAAAAAATAGGTTCATTTATAGTGTTGAGAATTAATTGTCGCTTAATATGCCGTCATTGGCTTTAACGGGTGAATTTGAAGACCCCATTGTCGTTGTTGTTGTAACTGGCACTGCATCAAAATGTTCGACATAGTCACATTTTGAGTCGCTGTCATTAATATTCGGCGGCACTGTACTGACAGCATCGCCATCCCCGTGAAAAGATCATCTTTTATTTCGCTTGAAGGGTTCGCTCAAACTCAATTGTCAACGTTTCATTTCGAAAATTTCCCCTCAACCCCGTACAGTCATTCCACAGGCAGCTGGTCATTCTGTCGACGACTAAAACCGGAAGCCCAATGTACGACGCTTCTGATTGGCTCATCTATTGTATTCAACCAATCAACAGGATTATAACATCGCAAAACCGGAAACAGGCCATGTTATGCAGTGTATAGATTCCGTTACCGTAAGGTTAGAAGAAGTTTGACTTTTTCCTATTTCATACCATGTGAAAAGATCATCTTTTATTTCGTTTGAAGGGTTCGCTCAAACTCAGTTGTCAACGTTTCATTTCGAAAATTTCCCCCCAACCCCGTACAGTCATTCCACCAATCTCGAAACCAGAGCTATCCGGTCCTGTCCTCCCTACTATGCTCTGGGAGGGCGCTCGGCAGTACGATCGGTCATTGGATAGAAAACAAAACCCTAGAATTTAGAACATAACGAGAGCGTATCTGTGGGATCAAGCCGACGTCCCGACGTCATGAATGTTACGAGCGCGTCTGAAAGATGACGTAGCCTACTAGAATTCTTTATGCATTCTTGTGAAACATTTTTTTATTCTGACGTCATGACGTTATGACACTGGCCATGAAAATGACTCATGACTGACGTTCTATAAAGAATAGGATATGTTCCAATGGAACCGGAAGGGGCCACGTGAAAGAATTTTTCAATGTATTATGGGACCAATTTTCAGCGACCGTCGTCCCAGGGGTTCGTCGGAGCGGCCAATTTTCCAGAGGAGAGCGACCCCTGGTGGCGAGGTTGTCATTCCACAGGCAGCTGGTCATTCTGTCGACGACTAAAACCGGAAGCCCAATGTACACGCTTCTGATTGGCTCATCTATTGTATTCAACCAATCAACAGGATTATAACATCGCAAAACCGGAAACAGGCCATGTTATGCAGTGTATAGATTCCGTTACCGTAAGGTTAGAGGAAGTTTGACTTTTTCCTATTTCATACCATGTGAAAAGATCATCTTTTATTTCGCTTGAAGGGTTCGCTCAAACTCAGTTGTCAACGTTTCATTTCGAAAATTTCCCCTCAACCCCGTACAGTCATTCCACCAATCTCGAAACCAGAGCTATCCGGTCCTGTCCTCCCTACTATGCTCTGGGAGGGTGCTCGGCAGTACGATCGGTCATTGGATAGAAAACAAAACCCTAGAATTTAGAACATAACGAGAGCGTATCTGTGGGATCAAGCCGACGTCCCGACGTCATGAATGTTATGAGCGCGTCTGAAAGATGACGTAGCCTACTAGAATTCTTTATGCATTCTTGCGAAACATTTTTTTATTCTGACGTCATGACGTTATGACACTGGCCATGAAAATGACTCATGACTGACGTTCTATAAAGAATAGGATATGTTCCAATGGAACCGGAAGGGGCCACGTGAAAGAATTTTTCAATGTATTATGGGACCAATTTTCAGCGACCGTCGTCCCAGGGGTTCATAATGTATTTTAAACGGGAAACAAGAGGAAGTAACTCTGCCTATTAGGAAATGCTTGAAACAGGGACTGGACGGAACGTCACAAGGGAGCTAACTTTACAAGAAAAAACTGCACAATATACTGTGCATTTTTTGTCACCAATGAAAACTCCGTATTCTGACCCCGGCCCCAACTCAAAGGATTTGATTGGTTCATTCATATACGCACGCTGGAAGCAATTAATGCGTTCATGTGACGTCAACAATGAGAATGACGTTACTACCATGACCTCAACAATGGGAATGACGTCACAATATGCCGTTAGAATGAAATTGATACAAATATTGCGACCGAAGGTAAAAACATGTCAATCGTCCAGACTAATCACGCCTCCAGATGGAATCTTTACACGACGAAACCCATCAAATCGTCCAGTCTCTATTTTAAAAATATTTTTTTCATTTTTTTTTTTCATTTTTTTTCTCATTCTATTTATTAAAGATCATTTTATTATTAATAATAGTACATATGAAATAGAGATTCATCCAGTCTAGCCTTCTTGATAATTAACACGATATATAAGGACTCTTCATCTAGTCTGCAACTTGTACGTGGCCCACTATTGGTATGTATTGGCCCCTCCCTCTGTTTTATTGATTGATGTGATTGTTCTAGTGATTGTACTCTGTCCTAAATGGGCTTGTTTCTAGTACAATAAATTGAATTGAATTGTCCCACGGTTTGGTGTTGCACTGACATGACCGATAACATTCCAATGCAAAACTCCTCACAGTAATGATATGTCTCTGTCTATCTCGCCTTGAAGCAGTGATCAGCCATCAAAATATAGTCCCCTGGCAAGGCATGTTATCGAGTTTAACTGGAATAAAATTACAAGCTAAATATAACAAATGCCACAAAACTTTCTGTCCGTACAAACGGCATGTGATTATTTGTTGGAACGAAGGTGGAAAACAGTCAAGACCAATTTGACCTTGGGAAGAGATCACGGCGCCCCACAGCAGTACGGATTAGGACTATTTTACAAATGGCTGCCTATTTCTTTTTCGTATGTGACGATCTTGTTCATCAAACTGTGTCATATTAGAAGATACCAAGCGGAAAAGAGTCGAATTACGATACCAGGAATGATTTGGACCAGGTAAGCATCGCAAAATTATCTCACATTCCTCGGTGAGGAGAAAACTGAGCATTTATACCCTTGGGCATAAACGTGAGAAAATTATGTTGAAAACTGGGCTCCCCGTGATGGTTTTAGGTGGGTACATTACATTGTGCCGATCAAGCTCTATTCTGGTCAAATATTCTGTACGTATTTACAAATGGTATACACAGCCACACTGTATAGCACAATGATGCACTGCAAACACATTTGAAGACATTTTTAAAAATCCATTTGGCACTGAATTTCTGTTAAGAAGGCCTCTATGGTGATAATTCTCTGATTATTCAATCAAACTTTGCACCCATATCAGGCTCAAATTTTGATCCTGAACATTCTAAATAAAGGAAAAATTACAGACATAACCTGTTTATAGCGTCCTAGGCTTTGGATTATGAGAGGAAATAAATTTCTGTTTTGGTATCATTCCCTCTTACAACATGCTAAACAAGAACGGGGAACAATTCTTCAGCAGTCCATGACTTGATCAACTGGGGTACAGATTAGCCACATATATGCAGAATGTGTCGTGCACTTCTTTTGTTGGCAGTTGGGATTATTAGACTGTTTATCGTAACTTAAACAGGTTGGGGAAAATACCTTGATCGGGGTATTGCCCAATCGTGGTATAGGCTATGTCAACTTCAGTTTTTATATATTTATGGAAAATGTGGACATTCACAAACATGCCGGACTGCATGAATCTTTCAACAACATTCATTGCTTCATTATTCCATGATTTTCACGGCAACGTATTGTTTCGTTTTATGCGACTAATCATTCAAATTAGCCACTTAAATATTTCAAAAATGAAACATGGCTTCAAATGACATTCGGTGAAATTTATTCTGCAAAATGAAAAAAAAAAACATTGGGTGGCATTACTTTACACAGCTGTCCTGCAAATCAGTAGCTTTTCTTGTTGCCGTGAATTTCAGGTAGGCCTATACCTGCAATTCTGTCACATTTGTATTCCTGTACTGGAGGTTAAATATTTTCATCTATTTCCTGATAACCAGCTACAGTGTGATGTAGCTAATTTCCATCCTTCTGTCCATCCCACCCATGCTGTGATAACAATTCAACCGAGCGATTTGAAACTTGGGGACTGACTTTACACCAGCGAGACAGCAGTTGGTATTGATTTCACTGAGCATTCATTGAAATCCAAGATGCCCGTCATCTTGGATTTCTTTTCCACAACCAAACACAACTCCCATCAACATTTGCCATACAAAATACATTTCATGGTGAAACTAGCAGGCCTTATATACCCTTGGTTTTGCAAATTTACCGATCATGAGTGAACATCAGTTTATTACCCCTCGGCCAAAATTTGCCGAAGGGTATTGTCGTCGTCATGTACGTCCGTCCGTCTGTCCGTCACACCTTTCTCGTTACCAAGATATCTTTAGAACGACTTACCCTAGGCACACCATACTTGCAGTGCATATCCGTATGCTCGTGACCCAAAACCCAATTGAATCTAGACCTGATTGGTTGGAAACTTTGGCGGCCATATTTAATTTATGCGAAATCATTAATCTTGTCTATCTTAGGTACCATTTCTCTGTTCAGTGTGAAACTTGGTATAGATCATTGATGCATAAAGAAACTTCAAAGGAATGACCAAACCAGTTTCCCTGATTCGGTGAAAACCTTGGCGGCCATCTTTAATTTATGCAAAATCTTTAATGATATACATCTCTGATACCATTCAAGTGTTTTATACAAAACGTCGTATACAGAATCGATGTATCAAGAAATCTGCAATGTATAACCACATCAGTTCCTCTGAGTGGCGGGAAGGATGGGCAGCCATCTTTAATTTATGCGAAATCATTAATGATCTCTATCTCTGATACCGTTCGAGTGCTCGATGTAAAATTTGGTATATATAATCGATGCATCAATAGACTTACGACAAATGACAGTTCTGGCGTTTCTGATTGGGCGGAAACCTTGGTGGCTATCTTTAATTTATGCAAAATCTTTAATGATGTATATCTTTGATACCATTTCAGTGTTCTATATGAAACTTGGTATACAGCATCCATGTATCAAGAGACTTGCAATGAATAACACATCAGTTTCTCTGAGTGGTGGGAAGGATGGGCGGCCATCTTTAATTCATGCGAAATAATTAATGATCTCTATCTCTGATAATTTTCAAATGCTCGATGTAAAATTTGGTATACATCATCGATGCATCAACAGACAGTTATGGTTTTTCTGATTGGGCAGAAACCTTGGTGGCCATCTTTAATTTATGCAAAATCTTTAGTGATGTATATCTTTGATACCATTTCAGTGTTCTATATGAAACTTGGTATACAGCATCCATGTATCAAGAGACTTGCCATGAATAACCACATCAGTTTCTCTGAGTGGTGGGAAGGATGGGCGGCCATCTTTAATTCATGCGAAATGTAAAATTTGGTATAGACTTATGTAATGAATACCGATTTCTCTGATTGGACGGAAACATTCAAGGCCATTTCTAATGGCAAACTTTTTCATAATGTGTATATTTGTCACTTGACTGCTTGGTGTTCCTGAAGTCTTGCTTCAAATTGAATACATTATGAATGGCTGGCGCCCAGAGCCGAGGGGTTTTCAGATGCGCAGCTTCGTATTTTGATATTATAGCTAAAGATACTTATGTGTATCCCAAATGGGAGATCTCCTTGTATCTCAAATGGGATATTATTGTCAAAGACTTTGGGCTGGAATATCTAAAAGATATGATGTATGCAATATATGCAAATAGTAAATTATTCTTTAGACTTTAGAATTATTCCATAATCTCTGATCTTGTCAGAATATATTTTTTAATACCGGTATGTAGCTTGCCTCCTGCATAATTTGGCCTCGTGTAGTGAAAGTAAAATGTATGTGACACATGTGTAATATTAATTTCAGATGATCCTAGTCGGCTCCAGGAACTGTTCCATGTTTCACTGGTGCAGCAGTGCCATTACAGCTCATGCATCCGTTAACATCACTGGGTAAACCGATATTGATGAGTATCTTTTTCATTTTCTTAATCTTTCTGGTTTAATTATTTATTGAAAAGAAAGCTGAAATTTACCCGTGTGGAATAGGCCCATGATCATGTATAAAGTTTTGAGCAGTTTGTAAAGCAGGCTAGGATTACAGGAACACAACACAGCTTATAAACACTGCTGACAGAGTATATACTGTTGATATTGGTCGTCACATACAGTTGCCATTGATGATTGGAGATCATGTCAGATGATCACTCTCAGACTTGCCATGTTTATATGTGGTAGATTATCTGCACAACATACATGAACGTATATTCCTTTTTTCATTTCGTATTTTAGGAATGTGGTGGAGAAATGAAGAGGTGGTACATCCATGGAGTGTTTTTCAGCGAGGTATTACTGACAGACTGATGCTACAAGCATGGCAAGTAACATTTATATGTAAATTCAAAACCTGCTAAACATTTGTATTGGACATCTCTATTTTTGCGTCTTTAATAGAAAAGAAAACACTAGCAGAAATCAGACGAATGATACCCAGTCAGGTGTCCTTTCAATGAGAAAAAAACACAGGATGATTCTTTTCCTTTGCAAAAGGTCACTGGCATATAAAACAGGAAATCACTGAAATGTTCGTGTCCGGTCTATATCTGTGAACATTTTCTATCCACAGTTGCAATTTTTTGTGAGTGGATACGCTAGTTGGAGACGATGTGTCACGTACCAAAATTGAGGTCGAGGTCAGAGGTCAAAGGTCACTGTTGCCTAAAATCAGGAAATCATTGATCATTGACATTTTTCTGTCTACAGTTCTAATTTTTGGTGAGTGGATTGGGGGGGGACGATACGTTGCATACAAAATGTAGGTCGAGGTCAGAGGTCAAAGGTCAGTGCTCCAAGTGAAGTGAAAATGATTACTTGGACTTCAGTGAACACGGGAAAATATTACAAAGTGAAAGGACCACTAGAAATATCAATCTCGAATCCAGAGTCATTCGGTCCTGTTCTCCCTACAGACTCTGGTTGCACGGTCAGCATTACAGCTTCCCATTGGATAATGCACGAACGCATAGAACGTGGAACATAACGTAGACGTATCTGTGGAGATCCTGCATGTGACCCGACGTCACACAGGTCTTAGAGACACGTTTGAGAAATGACGTCGTCTGTTTGTATTGTTGCGATTAATTTTCAATTATGAGTCAAGGTCAAGGTCGAAGGTCATAGGTCACTGACCCCAAAATCAGGAAATTATTAAAAATAACTGTTTTTTTGTGTCAGTAGATACATGAGGGGAACACGATGTGTCACATACCAAAATGTAGGTCACTCTGACCCCCAAAATCATGAAATTGTTAAAAATCATGATGTTTTTTGTGTCCATTGATACACATCCTCGTGAGCCAGTGTATCGATCGATCTGTTAGGATCGATACACTGGCTTAGTTAGTTACCGATATGAGTTCTGGATATATCTTGTCATTTGCAGAGCTTTATTAGAAGCCTAGGCCTGACAGCAAGAATATGATATCAACTTTCCCATCCACTTCCTCATGAATTACCAGTATTGCATAGCCTGGCCTTATAGACCATTTCGATTTAGTTTTCACTCTGACTAACCTTAATAAAACTTTTGATTTTTACAGAATGTTGTTGAGAAGT
>JAVTVY010055095.1:0-29281 GCA_036873755.1 Hanleya hanleyi
TCACTGATGTATCCTCTCTCACTGATGTGTCCTCTCTCACGGATGTATCCTCTCTCACTGATGTGTCCTCTCTCACTGATGTATCCTTTCTCACGGATGTATCCTCTCTCACTGATGTGTCCTCTCTCACTGATGTATCCTCTCTCACTGATGTGTCCTCTCTCACTGGTGTGTCCTCTCTCACGGATGTATCCTCTCTCACTGATGTGTCCTCTCTCACTGATGTATCCTCTCTCACGGATGTATCCTCTCTCACTGATGTGTCCTCTCTCACTGATGTATCCTCTCTCACGGATGTATCCTCTCACTGATGTGTCCTCTCTCACTGATGTGTCCTCTCTCACTGATGTGTCCTCTCTCACTGATGTATCCTTCTCACTGATGTATCCTCTCTCACTGATGTATCCTTCTCACTGATGCATCGTTCTCACTGATGTATCCTCTCTCACAGATGTATCCTCTCTCACTGATGTGTCCTCTCTCACAGATCTATCGTTCTCACTGATGTATCCTCTCTCACAGATGTATCCTCTCTCACTGATGTGTCCTCTCTCACTGATGTATCCTCTCTCACTGATGTGTCCTCTCTCACAGATGTATCCTTCTCACTGATGTATCGTTCTCACTGATGTATCCTCTCTCACAGATGTATCGTTCTCACTGATGTATCCTCTCTCACTGATGTATCCTCTCTCACTGATGTGTCCTCTCTCACTGATGTATCCTCTCTCACTGATGTGTCCTCTCTCACTGATGTATCGTTCTCACTGATGTATCCTCTCTCACTGATGTATCCTCTCTCACTGATGTGTCCTCTCTCACTGATGTATCCTTCTCACTGATGTATCCTCTCTCACTGATATGTCCTCTCTCACTGATGTATCCTCTCTCACGGATGTGTCCTCTCTCACTGATGTATCCTTCTCACTGATGTATCCTCTCTCACTGATGTATCCTCTCACTGATGTGTCCTCTCTCACTGATGTATCCTTCTCACTGATGTATCCTTCTCACTGATGTATCCTCTCTCACTGATGTGTCCTTCTCACTGATGTATCCTCTCTCACTGATGTATCCTTCTCACTGATGTATCCTCTCTCACTGATGTGTCCTTCTCACTGATGTATCCTCTTTCACTGATGTGTCCTCTCTCACTGATGTATCCTTCTCACTGATGTATCCTCTCTCACTGATGTATCCTCTCTCACTGATGTGTCCTCTCTCACTGATGTATCCTTCTAACTGATGTATCCTTCTCCCTGATGTATCCTTCTCACTGATGTATCCTCTCTCCCTGATGTATCCTTCTCACTGATGTATCCTTCTCACTGATGTATCCTCTCTCACTGATGTATCCTTCTCACTGATGTATCCTCTCTCACTGATGTATCCTTCTCACTGATGTATCCTCTCTCACTGATGTATCCTCTCTCACTCATGTGTCCTCTCTCACTGATGTATCGTTCTCACTGATGTATCCTCTCTCACTGATGTATCCTCTCTCACTGATGTATCCTCTCTCACTGATGTGTCCTCTCTCACTGATGTATCCTTCTCACTGATGTATCGTTCTCACTGATGTATCGTTCTCACTGATGTGTCCTCTCTCACTGATGTATCCTCTCTCACTGATGTGTCCTCTCTCACTGATGTATCCTTCTCACTGATGTATCGTTCTCACCCATGTATCCTCTCTCACAGATGTATCCTCTCTCACTGATGTATCCTTCTCACTGATGTATCCTCTCTCACTGATGTATCGTTCTCACTGATGTATCCTTCTCACTGATGTATCGTTCTCACTGATGTATCCTCTCTCACTGATGTATCCTCTCTCACTGATGTATCCTTCTCACTGATGTATCCTCTCTCACAGATGTATCCTCTCTCACTGATGTATCGTTCTCACTGATGTATCCTCTCTCACTGATGTATCCTTCCCACTGATGTATCCTCTCTCACTGATGTATCCTTCTCACTGATGTATCCTCTCTCACTGATGTTTCCGCTCTGCCTGATGTGTCCTCTCTCACTGATGTATCCTCTCTCACTGATGTGTCCTCTCTCACTGATGTGTCCTCTCTCACTGATGTATCCTCTCTCACTGATGTGTCCTCTCTCACAGATGTATCCTTCTCACTGATGTATCGTTCTCACTGATGTATCCTCTCTCACAGATGTATCGTTCTCACTGATGTATCCTCTCTCACTGATGTATCCTCTCTCACTGATGTGTCCTCTCTCACTGATGTATCCTCTCTCACTGATGTGTCCTCTCTCACTGATGTATCGTTCTCACTGATGTATCCTCTCTCACTGATGTATCCTCTCTCACTGATGTGTCCTCTCTCACTGATGTATCCTCTCTCACTGATGTGTCCTCTCTCACTGATGTATCGTTCTCACTGATGTATCCTCTCTCACTGATGTATCCTCTCTCACTGATGTGTCCTGTGTCACTGATGTGTCCTCTCTCACTGATGTATCCTTCTCACTGATGTATCCTGTCTCACTGATGTATCCTCTCTCACTGATGTGTCCTCTCTCACTGATGTAGCCTCTCTCACGGATGTGTCATCTCTCACTGATGTATCCTTCTCACTGATGTATCCTCTCTCACTGATGTAGCCTCTCTCACTGATGTGTCCTCTCTCACTGATGTATCCTTCTCACTGATGTATCCTTCTCACTGATGTATCCTCTCTCCCTGATGTATCCTTCTCACTGATGTATCCTCTCTCCCTGATGTATCCTTCTCACTGATGTATCCTTCTCACTGATGTATCCTCTCTCACTGATGTGTCCTTCCAACTGATGTATCCTCTCTCACTGATGTATCCTTCTCACTGATGTATCCTCTCTCACTGATGTATCCTCTCTCACTGATGTGTCCTTCTCACTGATGTATCCTTCTCACTGATGTGTCCTCTCTCACTGATGTATCCTTCTCACTGATGTATCCTTCTCACTGATGCATCCTTCTCACTGATGTATCCTTCTCACTGATGTATCCTCTCTCACTGATGTGTCCTCTCTCACCGATGTATCCTCTCTCACTGATGTGTCCTCTCTCACTGATGTGTCCTCTCTCACTGATGTATCCTCTCTCACTGATGTATCCTTCTCACTGATGTATCCTTCTCACTGATGTATCGTTCTCACTGATGTATCCTCTCTCACGGATGTATCCTCTCTCACTGATGTGTCCTCTCTCACCGATGTATCCTCTCTCACGGATGTGTCCTCTCTCACTGATGTATCCTTCTCACTGATGTATCCTCTCACTGATGTATCCTTCTCACTGATGTATCCTCTCTCGCTGATGTATCCTTCTCACTGATGTATCCTTCTCACTGATGTATCCTCTCTCGCTGATGTATCCTTTCTCGCTGATGTATCCTCTCTCACTGATGTATCATCTAAAACAAACAATGAATTTCGATGATTTCATTACCTTTAGCCCATACTGGCTGATGACCTCAATTTCGGTAAGCCAAATCTGCGCGAGGAGAAGAAGGTTCAGTCCATAGGACTCCGTCGGCTATACCTGACGAAGTCCAACAACGCCAGTTTCTCGGATTGTATAAATGTGGATGGGTCTAACTTCAATGACATGACACAATTTATTTGAAACCAGTTTCCGGCTATCTTTTTAATTTCATTTGATCAAATAACTGCGGCAGAGGATACAGGTATATTGTGTATAAAGAGAGTGATAAACCCCCATGGTATTGGTTAAGAGTAAAATCAAAACATCCCGATTGCATGAGTCTCCCCTAGACGCAGATGGCCTCATTCCAAACCCCCTATTGTCTAAGTACTAGCTCACTGCCCATTGAGTAATTGCCTCATACCCACCTATATAGTCACATGCCAGCATATACCCGCACGGCTCATAAATGTACTGCTTATTTTTTCGACTACTTACGACCCAGTTACACGGACTGACGGAGACTTGGACGCAGACATGAACGCATACTTGCAGGCACGGATTCTTTTATAGTATAGAAGACCATATATGTTGTCAATAACGAACCAGGTTATTTCAGGTAAGATATGTGTCTCACAAAATAATATATTCATGATTGTGTTCTTCATCTTTACAGAGTAACTGTAAAAGTAAAAGAACCAGTGGTAATAACATCAAAGAAGAAGTACACTATCGCCTGTGGGTTCTTGTCTTGGAGTCGATGTACAAAATACAGGTAAAATATATATGACGTAGGCTGCACTAGAGATCTCATTTAAGTCTGGATTCGTTACCTATCGTAAGGTGGAATTCACACGACGTATCCTACAAAGCCCTATGGACAAAGAAGCATACATATCTACTGAAAATGAGAAATAGATTAAAAACTGCTACCAGCAGCTAAACTTTAAGCAGGGATTAAACTAGCGGTATACTCTATCAGAATGATTTTGGGATATCTCCTGAAATTCAGACCATACATTCACAACCCAATTTTCAGGGACATCCAGGACATTTCCCATGAACTCATTGGGGCAGTCGCTGAATCCAAGGAAATTGTCCTTGGATTTCAGATGGAATCGCTCAACATTGGGTTGTGGATGTATGACCTGAATTTCAGAATGAATCCCTGAATCATTTTCAGAGTGTAGACCGCCCATTCCTCGATATGATTCCATATTAATCTGAACTTTGTCTCAGTCGACATTTCCCCAGCTGTTATCATTGAGAATTAAACGGATGGAGACATACTCCAGATACTGTCGAAGAAAGATTCAGCTATTGTACAACGGTCCTAATGTAATGTATTTGTCTCGGATACCTGTTGACTGTTGCCGTTCATATATATTGTTTCATTCACTCACCCACTCACAATAAACATCCCGAACTACAGATTATCTTACAGAGCATGGTGACAATGGTGTAAAACTAGTAGTAGTGTAAGTTGATTTCGACTCATATTTTCCAGAGAGGTAACTCTCGGTTCCCTTTTTCCGCCAGGGGGCGCTCTTGTAGATATGACGTCACTTCCGGTCTGGGTGAATGGGGCGTGACCTGGGAACATGATAGGATATGTACTGACCTGTCTGGGGTTTATCCACAATGTCGTTCACCTCCGTGTCTTTTCGGGTACGTCCGTTGTGGGGGTTTTCCACAATGTCGTTCCAGTAGTAGTAATGTATGAAGATGTTAACCTCCCCAAGATACAAGTGGGGTTTTTCCCACAATGTCGTTCACTTCCACGAAAAGACACGGAGGTGGCCGAAGACACACGGAGGTGCCCCAAGATGTCACGGAGGTGCCCGAAGACACACGGAGGTCACCGAAGATGTCACGGAGATCACCGAAGAGACACGGAGGCACCCTAAGATGTCACGGAGGCGCTCGAAGAGACAAGTGGGGTTTTTCCCACAATGTCTTTCACTTCCGAGTTTCTTCGGTCACTTCGCACGAAAAGACACGGAGGTGACACCTCCGTTTGAACATGATAGGACATGTACTGAGCTGCTTGGGCTGGGGGTTGTCACGTGCCGAACACCTGGCTCCCCGAATTGCAACATTGTTGCACGTTCGCTACAATGTTGCGAAGATGTCGCGGAGATCACCGAAGAGACACGGAGGTGCCCGAAGATGTCACGGAGATCCCGAAGAGGGCGAGAGGGGTCCCTAGTGTACCGATTGGGTCGTATGAGGTATCAATGTGAAGCATTCCTGAAGGGGCATCTGATGGGGTGGGAGTGGGGTCGCAATATCGTCATTCTGCGCATGAGCAATAGACAAAGGGTATGAAAATAGACGTTTTGGGATCTAGGTGAGCCACTAATGAGCCGATGGAGTTGAGTGAGGTATCACTGTGAAGCCTATGTGAGGGGTCATCCGATTGGACTAGTGTCTCGGCCGTTGTCAACATTCTGCGCATGCGCAGACAGGGAATTCTGGGAAAAGGGTGTGGAAATAGACGTTTTAGGGTTTAGGTGAGCCCTAATGATCCTATGGTGTCAGATGAGGTCTTATTTTGAAGCTGTCGTCAGGGAGCATCCGCCTGGGCTAGTGTGTCGTTCGTTGTCAATAGTCTGCGCATGCGCAGTCTGGCCGTAGTATAGAAATAGACGTGTTGGGGTTTAGGTGGGCCACTAGTGGGCCGATTGGATCGAGTGAGGTATCAATGTAAAGCATACGTGAGGGAGTCACCAACGGGCTGGGTGTGACGTTGAACAGACGTCATTCTGCGCATGCGCAGTAGAGAGAGTTTATGGAAATAGACGTTCTGGGGCCTAGGCGAGCCACTAATGGGCCGATGGAGTCGAGTGCGGTATCCATGTGAAGCCTATGTGAGGAAGCAACCGCCTGGAGTAGTGTCTCGGCCGTTGTCCACATTCTGCGCATGCGCAGACAGGGAATTGTGGGAAACGGGTGTGGAAATAGACGTTTTTGCGGTCTAGGTGAGCCACGAATGGTCCGATGGAGTCGAATGAGTTATCAAAATGAAGCATTCGTGAAGGGGCATCCAGTCATGGATGGGTGCATGTAAAATTAGGGGTATGACGTCACTTCCGGTTTGGGTGAATGGGGCGTGACCTGTGAACATGATAGGACATGTACCGACCTGTCTGCGGGGGTTTTCCCGCCAGAATTTCGCTGACGTCTGTGCCTGCATCCGGGTATGCATGAGGGTCTGTGTGAATGGGGTGTGACCTGGAAACATGATAGGAATGCATGTACTGACCTGTCTGTGGGGGTTTTCCCGGCCCGGCCCGTCCCGCCCCGGCCGCAGCGCGCGGGTTACTCCGGCCGCAGCGCGCGCGTGCGCGGGTTCTCCGGCCGCACGTGCGCGCGCGCGTCATCACCGGCAGTGCGCGGATGAATGTCGGGTCAAAAGGTCAAAGGTCACATCCAGGTCAAAAGGTCCAAGGTCTCCCTTTCGGCAAGGTTCGGCAACAATGTTGCGGCATCGATATACAGAGCTTGAACCCAAAAAGGGGATTGTAAATTAACCTGGGAAGGACGGGCAGTTCCATTTGGATCAATCAGCGGTCGAGAAAAAGAGCCAATGAGCGATCAATAAAAGCACCAATGGACGGGTACTAGAATTTCGCTCACGTCTGCGCCTCCATCCGGGTACTGGGATGCTTTCGCCTACGCCCGCGCCTACATCCGGGTACTTCTATGTAGGTGTATGAAAGTGGGAATGTTTAGGGCAATGCTGCATTCATTGGCCTGCTTGACCTGACCAGCCTGAGCCTGCCTCACCAGCCTGAGCCTGCCTCACCGGAGCTATACCATGAGACGTGGAGAGGATTTTCCAGGGGATCCTCCGGAGCTGTAATCTTTGTTGTTGTTGCTCTCTTTTTTGGACGAACCCATCAGAATAGTACGTATCACGGATTACTCCAACGGGCTCCAACGGGCTGGGTGTGACGTTGAACAGACGTCATTCTGCGTATGCGCAGTAGAGAGAGTTTATTGAAGTAGACGTTCTGGGGCCTAGGCGAGCCACTAATGGGCCGATGAAGTCGAGTGCGGTATCCATGTGAAGCCTATGTGAGGAAGCAACCGCCTGGAGTAGAGTCTCGGCCGTTGTCCACATTCTGCGCATGCGCAGACAGGGAATTGTGGGAAACGGGTGTGGAAATAGACGTTTTTGCGGTCTAGGTGAGCCACGAATGGTCCGATGGAGTCGAGTGAGTTATCAAAGTGAAGCATTCGTGAAGGGGCATCCAGTCATGGATGGGTGCACGTAAAATTAGGGGTTTGACGTCACTTCCGGTTTGGGTGAATGGGGCGTGACCTGGGAACATGATAGGACATGTACCGACCTGTCTGTGGGGGTTTTCCCGCCAGAATTTCGCTGACGTCTGCGCCTGCATCCGGGTATGCATGAGGGTCTGTGTGAATGGGATGTGACCTGGGAACATGATAGGAATGCATGTGCTGACCTGTCTGTGGGGTTTTTCCCGGCCCGGTCCGTCCCGCCCCGGCCGCAGCGCGCGGGTTACTCCGGCCGCAGCGCACGCGTGCGCGGGTTCTCCGGCCGCACGCGCGCGCGCGCGTCATCACCGGCAGTGCGCGGATGAATGTCGGGCCAAAAGGTCAAAGGTCACATCCAGGTCAAAAGGTCCAAGGTCTCCCTTTCGGCAAGGTTCGGCAACAATGTTGCGGCATCGATATACAGAGCTTGAACCCAAAAAGGGGATTGTAAATTAACCTGGGAAGGACGGGCAGTTCCATTTGGATCAATCAGCGGTCGAGAAAAAGAGCCAATGAGCGATCGATAAAAGCACCAATGGACGGGTACTAGAATTTCGCTCACGTCTGCGCCTCCATCCGGGTACTGGTATGCTTTCGCCTACGCCCGCGCCTACATCCGGGTACTTCTATGTAGGTGTATGAAAGTGGGAATGTTTAGGGCAATGCTGCATTCATTGGCCTGCTTGACCTGACCAGCCTGAGTCTGCCTCACCAGCCTGAGCCTGCCTCACCGGAGCTATACCATGAGACGTGGAGAGGATTTTCCAGGGGACCCTCCGGAGCTGTAATCTTTGTTGTTGTTGCTCTCCTTTTTTGGACTAACCCATCAGAATAGTACGTATCACGGATTACACCCGTAGAGCTACGTCTAGGCGCGCATGTGTGACATGGTCTATAAAACACGTCTCTCTGGATCCTACACCTCCATTCCTACGGTTTCAGAGCCATGACGGACACCCGTCCCTATGCGACTCGCATTTTACAGCATGCGACCGTGGTTAATTCGCTCACGGGTTACCGAGCAGTGGTTCGGTCCATGTTTTCAGATGGCGACGACAACGAGGGGCGACGCCAGATCCTGAACGAGTTCACAGAAGCGGTCCTCGACAGAGTGCACTCGATGGAGAGGTGTGCCATCACTCACCACTACTGGACTATGACAGCCATCCTTGATGCTCGGGCTATGGACCACGAGCGCTCACGCCGGAATCAGCGTCGGCTGGTTGGCCTAGTCATGGTCTGTGCCCTATTGACCCTGGCGCTGTGGCATTGACAGTGGGACCTGACTATAAATACGAGGGTCAGACACAGTGTGCGTCATTCAACGATCGTCATTGGGTCAACCATGTCGCCAGTTCTACGAGCCACCCTTCCCCTTACACCCCGGGTGGGGTTACACGTATATGAAGATAAAGTCACCCTCGTGGAAGACCGTGGAGATGTTTGCTGGTCGCCCGCCGAGACCGTATCGAATACGGTTACGCTACACCGTGACGGCTGGACCAAATTTAAACGGGTGTTGAGCGGCGAGCTCGACGGACACCTCATCCACATAGACAATGCCATCTACGTACACCGTGGATCCTTCTTCCCACGCCTGGGCCGCTACCAAGACCCTACGCGAGGCTTCACCCTAGACCCCGATCTGTGGACAGCCTTCGAGAAAGTGGTGCCTATCGTGGACCAGCTGTTTACACCGGACGAGCGGTCATCAGACGAGTTGGAGTGGGCTCATGCCCTGAGAGAAGCGGCGGCAGAACCCAATGAACAAATGTCTAGCAATGAACCAGACGACGATGATATTGATTACCCGGCTAGACTTTGACCACCCGATGCTTTTATCTCACGGGGTTCACCCTATAAATACGAGAGACAGTCAAATCTGGTACCATTCACGTACTGACCATGACAGAGCATATAATACTGGCGTATGGCAGCTTGACCCCCGAGGTTTCCTGCACGTTTATGCAGATAAGGTCGACATCATGGAGGAGGTGGGAGACATCTGTGATGCGGACCCTACACAACCGTGCCCGGCCCACATTCGTCTATCCCGGGAGGGCTGGATCAAATTCAAACGGGCGTTGTCTGGTGAACTGGACGGCGACCTCATCCACTTGTGTCACGATGTGTACATCCGACGCGGCCCTTTCTTTGCTCAATTGGCTCGGTTAGATGAGGGTACAGTGCATTTCACCCTTCACCCTGATCTATGGTCTGCATTGGAAGATGCCGTGGTAGATGTGGATCAAGTGCTTATCAAGCGGTCATCAGACGAGTTGGACTGGTCATTTACCATGGACACTGTGGAAGCCAACGAAGAAAATCAGAAAGAAACTCCGGCCCAAAATATACCCGTTATAAATAAACGATAGAGCCAGGGTCCATCATCATTTGCCACCATGAAGCGCTGGGAGAAGGTGTTGGATAACTTATACTACAGTCCCGACAGTCCGGCGGCCTATAGTGCATTGTCGGCTCTGGCTTCCAGAGCGCCAAACCGGGATACAACGTGCCCAAGTCCGAGATTGGTTAAGAAAACAAGATTACCTATACCTTAATATCGATCTGTCCGTCGCCATTTTCTACGGAACCGGGTCATCGTTGGAGGAATAGATGCCCAGTGGCAAGCGGATTTGGTCGATATGAGCGCCTTTGCTAAACACAACGATGGGAATCGGTATATCTTGACGTGCATCGATATCCTATCGAAGTATGCGTGGGTGGTACCCATCCGGACGAAAACGGGGGCGAATCTCATAGCGGCGTTCAAAGACATCTTCAAGACTGGGCGCAAACCTTTGTATTTGCAAACCGACGAAGGCACGGAATTCCTCAACAGACCGTTCCAAGCCTTTCTCAAGAAACAGAAGGTGTTTTTCTTCCATACGTACAACGAGACCAAGGCTTCCGTGGTGGAGAGGTTCAATAGGACATTCAAAGGCCGCATGTATAAATATTTCACCTATAAGAATACAAGGCGGTACATCGATGTTCTCCCGAAACTTGTGAGGGTTACAATCGAGCCTATCATCGGAGTATAGAGAGAGCCCCCATTGCCGTGACCCAACGCAATGAAGCCCAAGTCCGGCGTGTCTTGTACCCCAGGCAATCGCAGCGAACAGATGAAGGCGTATAAGTTCGGGGACCCTGTACGGATCAGTAGTCAAAGGTCAATTTATAAAGTTACTTTCCCCAACTGAGCGATGAGCACTTCCTGATTAACGGCGCCTACCCTGACAGTGAAGGAGTCTATGAACTGGAAGATCTTCAAGGGGAACCGTTGCTAGAGACGTTTTACGAGACGGAATACAGCCCGTCGTAAAAACACAGCAAGACTACTACACGGTGGATAGATTTTGAAAACGGAACGTCGACGTGGCAAACTGTTTCATTTCGTCAAATGGCAAGGCTGGCTCAGTTCCTTCAATTCCTGGGTCGCTGCCAACCAGGTGAAACGACTATAAAGCCAGACACCACTGCCGTCATCCTTCATTCCACGTCCGACCACAGTGCTATGGACAAACAGCAGCTGCCTCTGAACACAGCGTCTCCCAAAACGCGCAAAGCGCAAGTGGGTTTTGTGGTGATACTGCTAACCCCGCTGAGTGTGTTGTACGGAGGTGTGTTTTACGACGTAGCCTATGTCAGCACGTTATTTAACCAACTGAGAACACCAGCCATCAGTGAAACCGGTCTACAGATATCACCAGTCAACCCCGTATCGAGCCCAGTCACCACCACACCCCGTGTACAAGCCCCATCGAGCTCCACACCAAGCTCCACACCTACACCAAGTACACCCACTACGTCTGAAAACCCTTTCATCCCTCAGACTGAACAGACAACGACGACCGACGTCGTACCCACCATCATCATCACTCGCAGTGAACAGACAACGACGACCGACGTTGTACCCACCACCACAACTCCAGTTCACTCGTACCAAATTTACAAGAGCGGGTTACCACGACAGCGCATACAGCTCGAACCATGGACCCTCGGTGGCAGCATCCCTTCACTTGCGGCATCGCAGGACCGACGGGCTCCGGCAAAACGCACTTCGTCATGAAGCTCCTTCAACACGCCGACAGCATGATCACCCCACCCATTGCCCGAGTCGTGTGGTGTTACGGAGAATGGCAGGCAGCGTATGCAGCAATGCCCCACATCACGTTCGTGGAAGGCCTACCCAACCTGACCGATTTGGAACCCGACACCTTGGTGGTTCTGGATGATCTCATGGTGGAGAAGGATGCGCGGGTCACCCAACTCTTTACCAAAGGCAGCCATCATCGACAGCTCGGCATCATCTACATTGTGCAGAATCTGTTCAGTAAAAACAAAGAACATCGGAACATCAGCTTAAATGCCCACTACCTGGTGGTCTTCAAAAAACCGAGAGATACCACTCAACTGCTGCACCTGGCGAGACAGATGTATCCCGGCCGCACACCGTTTGCGTTGGAAGCCTTTAAAGATGCCACAACCCCTCAGCACGGGTATATGCTCTTCGACCTCAAGCAAGCCACCCCCGACCACCTTCGACTACGGACCGGCATCTTTCCCGGAGAGACCCACCACGTGTACATGCAAAAATAATGTAAACACATCCACAGTGGCGCCCCCAGCTGGGGTGTGTGTGTTTGATGATGGGGATAATAAAAAGAATTAATACCACAGCATGGTTGACTTTGTCTCCGTTCTCTGAGGTAGATAAAAAGAGCAGAGTTGTGGGTTCTAGCATTAGTTGTACATGATGTCTGCGCGAGTACGGAAGCACGCTCCAACGCTCCGTGTATTGAAGACGGCCCCACCCGAGTTGGTCCGAACCATTGTACGCGGTGCGGACCCTGACCTTGTACGCTGTCTGTGCGAGATCGGGTACAACCTGTTAAAAGGCAACGTGCCACTGACTCCGGCTCAGAAGACCAAGTTGGCCAAGCATAAGACAGGTCTCCGAACCCTAGTCCAGAAGCGAGTCTCTCAAACACAAAAGAAAAAGGTGTTACAGAAAGGTGGCTTTCTCGGGGCCATCTTAGCACCGTTGGCCGCTCCCGTGTTGGGTCCAGTATTGGGTGGACTCTTCGGTCGACAATGAACCACACGAAAAAAATGGTCCTCGTCGAACCACGATTCCTTCAAAACCTCCAATCACACTACCCTGTCCCACCTACGATGAAGACCATAAATACCGGGGTTAAGCGACAGTGAGAAAGTACAACGGTACAATGAGACGCTTCAACGGTACATGACGTTCATGGACCAATACGAAACGCTCTCTACCCCAGCACCACCACCACCACCACCACCACCACGTGACACACTGCCAACCTCAGCGCCGCCCCAACAGCTGCCATTACCAGGGGTAGCACCCACAGTCCCACAGTGGGTTGAAGACGAAGTGCTGAAGAATGTACCTGCATCGTTCAAGAAACAAGCTGGCCTGGTATTACAACGGATGAAACACAATCCTAACATGACTTGGAATGATAAAGGCGAACTCCTGGTACAGAATCAGGTGGTCCCCGGGACCCACATGACGGATTTAGCGAATGACCTGATGCGCCAACGCAGGTCGCACACGGATCCTCGAGGATGGGAGGTCTTCGCCCAAGGCTTGAAAGACATGCATGTACCACAGGAACTGGTAGGGAATCCCCACCGCTGGGCCTTTTTGCAGCGGACCCAGCAATCGCCGAGAGACCCACTACCTTCTTGGGAAGCCGAATGGGAACCGGAGTCACCCCCCAAAACACCACCACCACAACGGGCATCTTCTTTTCAGACCTTTAAAAAACCATCCTGATCAGGACACCCCACATCTCCAGAGCCGTGACACGTAGCAAGTCACCGCGACGAACACGACGCCGGACAGAACCGCCCAAGGCGTGGAAGACCTATTAAAACCAACAGCAGCAGCAGGACAGCTCAGTCGCCATGTTTTACCTCACCCTACCCAGTAACAGTTCGCTGGATGTGTTTCCTGACAACACCTTGGCCAAGTACGCCGCCCAGTTACCGCAACCGTTGCATTTACCTGGACGATGGGAATGTGGCCTCGTGGATATCAAATACCCTTACTCGTGGTACAACGTGCGAGCCAATGAAGTGTGGTACGAGGTGACCTACGAAGGCAAAAACACCCGACTCTCTTACAACGCACACAACGGCAAGGCACAGATCCTCCTCACCGCCAACGTGAGTGTCGTACTGAGTCCTATCCTACAGCAAATGCTGGGTCTCGCTCACGCGACCTACACGGGTTCATCCGAGGACCATGGCCAGACCCCGATGGATATGAAGTCGGGTATGTACGGACTCGACGTAGTCGACAACCACATCGTGGACGATATCAACACACCTCTGTTACGGGTGGTCCCCATTAAAAAGACGTTTGGAGAACAAGTCACCCACAGTTTCACCCACATGCTCTACCTACCCGTACGACAAACCGACATCAACACTATCACGGTGGATACAAGAGATGACACGGGACGACCGGTGGCATTCGAACGAGGAAAAGTGGTGCTGACACTTCATTTTCGACAAGCACGTGCTCCCCACTTTGTATAATGAAGGTCCCTCACGAGTGCGATGCACGCAGCTATATGGACTATTATGCCCAACAGGCCGGGGGTGGCCTTCCCGTCTTTAGTGGTGCACGCAAGCAACGAGGACATGGGCTGGGGAACATACTCGGGAGCATCGTCAAAACGTTCCTGCCCTTGGTGACGCGTGGAGTGAAAGCGATCGGCAAACAAGCGGTACGCAGTGGACTGCAAGTGGCCGATGATGTCTTAGGGGGTACGGCACCCAAATAAGCCTTGAAACGGCGGGCCAAAGAAGCGGGAGGCGTCTTGGTCGCCAAAGCACAACGCACCTTAGGGAATAAAAGACCTGCACCTCCGAGACCACGCACCAATCGACGACCGACCCAGCGACGACGCACATCGAAGACCCAGGATATCTTTTCTTAACCGTGTCCTTGATCCACGCAGAGTCCTGCCCCTCCACCAGCAGTGAATTTGATTTGTGGACCATGCCGCCCACACAAACCAGTGCCGAGCAAGGATTATGGGTGGAGCATCTCCCGCTCTCCAGCATCAACGAAACAGGGCCCATCGAGTTCACCATCAGCAATGCGGATACCGCCTATGTCGATTTAGCCCATACGTACTTGTATGTGAAAGCCAAGGTCGTCAATGGGGATGGCTCCAGAATCATCCAAGCTGCAACGGTGGGCCCGACGAATCTCTGGCTGCACTCGATGTTTCAACAGGTGGATATTTTTCTCAGCGACAAACTCATCAGTGACTCGACCAACACCTACCCCTATCGAGCCTACATCGAGACGCTGTTGTCGCATGGACGAGAGGCTAAAAAATCTCAGCTGACAGCCGCTTTATTCTACCAGGACACAGCCGAGCACATGGAGATGGCGGACAATGAAGGATATAACAAACGGAAGGCTTTCACCGCGAACGGCGCGTCGGTGGATCTCATGGGTCGACTGCACGCAGACGTTTTCATGCAAGATCGGTACCTCTTGAACAAGATCCCCATCAAAATCCGACTGATACGGGCGCCTCCGACCTTCGCCTTGATGGCCACTAACGTAGACGGGCATGCAGCCAACTATAAGATTGTCATCCAAGACGCAGTCCTGTATGTCCGAAAAGTGAAACCGAATCCAGCCGTTCAATTGGGACACATGAAAGCCTTGGAAACAAAGCCAGCCCAGTACCCTACCCGACGTGTGCAAACCAAAGTGTTCTCTGTGTCTGCTGGAAATATGAGCGCCAACAAAGACAACCTGTTCCTGGGGGAACTACCCAAGCGATTGATCCTGGCCTGTGTGGAAAATACCAGTTTCAGCGGAGCCTACCCAGAGAACCCGTTTGACTTGAAACATTTCGGCATAAATTTTGTGGCCCTGCATGTGGACGGACAACAGGTCCCAGCCACGGCCTTAACACCGAACTTTGGGCGCAGAAATTTCACTCGAGCCTATCAGAGCCTGTTTACAGCCAACGGTCAAATCAACCACGACGAAGGGAATATGATCAGTCGGGAGAACTACGCGAACGGATACACGTTGTTCTGTTTCGATCTGACCCCCACCTTAGAGAACGACCATTAGCTGGCCCTCGCCAAGCAAGGCAATTTACGGTTGGAAATCCACTTTGTACGAGCCCTCGTCAATGTGATCTGCTACGCCGAGTTTGACAACATCATTCAAGTGGACAAGGCGCGCAACGTCCTGTGTGACTTCTCCACTTAACATGGATACAGACCAGATAACCACCGTGCTGGAGAATGACCCAGGGACACGTATGGTCTTTCAAGGGGTGTTCGCCCGAGATGTGCTCCCATTAGCCCGTATGTATCCTGCTGCTTACGTTCTCAACACGGACTCGATGGATCGGCCCGGTGAACATTTTGTGGCCGTGTACTTGACAGAAGCGCAGGGCAAATACTTTGACCCGTACGGCCTGCCACCCCTCCATCCCGATTTAACAGACTTCATGGATCAAGGCACAGAGACGTGGTGTTGGAACAGTCAAACGTTGCAAAGCCTGACCAGTAGCGTGTGCGGACAATATTGCTTGTTTTACCTGTACCATCGATGCCGGGGCAGAACCTTATCTCCCATCGTACAGATGTTTGACGAGTACCCCAAGGCCGAGGACCGCGATGTACTCGTATATGACTGGGCCGTCCATCATTTCAGTGTACAAGCCCCGTTCTGGGCTTAAGTTCTTTCAATGTACAAGCCTCCTGTTCTGGGCTTAAGTTTACAAGTCCCCTGTTCTGGGCTTCAGTTCTTTCAATGTACAAGCCCCCTGTTCTGGGCTTCAGTTTTCACTTGGTTGTTCTCACGTTGTTGTTGTTACTGAATAAAAAAATGAAATCTCACCAAAAAACCCTGTCTTGTGTGTTTTCTATATGAGCATAATGCATGAAACTGGATTTGAACACCGTATTAGCCAATCAGTGGCCTAAAATGGGGCCAAAGGTAACCCACCCATGTTCAGAAAACATTACCCGGTGTACAAGAACCTGGATGTAGGCGCGGGCGTAGGCGAAAGCATCCCAGTACCCGGATGGAGGCGCAGACGTGAGCGAAATTCTAGTACCCATCCATTGGTTCTTTTTATCGATCGTTCATTGGCTCTTTTTCTCGACCGCTGATTGGTCCAAATGGAACTGCCCATCCTTCCCAGGTTAATTTACAATCCCCTTTTTGGGTTCAAGCTCTGTATATCGATTCCGCAACATTGTTGCCGAACCTTGCCGAAAGGGAGACCTTGGACCTTTTGACCTGGATGTGACCTTTGACCTTTTGACCCGACATTCATCCGCGCACTGCCGGTGATGACGCGCGCGCGCGCGCGCTGCGGCCGGAGTAACCCGCGTGCTGCGGCCGGGGCGGGCCGGGCCGGGCCGGGAAAACCCCCGCAGACAGGTCAGTACATGCATTCATATCATGTTCCCAGGTCACACCCCATTCACACAGACCATCATGCATACCCGGATGCAGGCGCATGTGGAAAACCCCCACAGACAGGTCGGTACATGTCCTATCATGTTCCCAGGTCACGCCCCATTCACCCAAACCGGAAGTGACGTCATACTCCTAATTTTACATGCACCAATCCATGACTGGATGCCCCTTCACGAATGCTTCACTTTGATACCTCACTCGACTCCATCGGACCATTCGTGGCCCACCTAGACCGCAAAAACGTCTATTTCCACACCCGTTTCCCACAATTCCCTGTCTGCGCATGCGCAGAATGTGGACAACGGCCGAGACACTACTCCAGGCGGTTGCTCCCTCACATAGGCTTCACATGGATACCGCACTCGACTCCATCGGCCCATTAGTGGCTCGCCTAGGCCCCAGAACGTCTATTTCCATACACTTTCTCTACTGCGCATGCGCAGAATGACGTCTGTTCCACGTCACACCCAGCCCGTTGGAGACTCCCTCACGTATGCTTTACATTGATACCTCACTCGATCCAATCGGCCCACTAGTGGCCCACCTAAACCCCAACACGTCTATTTCTATACTACGGCCAGACTGCGCATGCGCAGACTATTGGCAACGAACGACACACTAGCCCAGGCGGATGCTCCCTCACGACAGCTTCAAAATAAGACCTCATACGACACCATAGGATCATTAGGGGCTCACCTAAACCCTAAAACGTCTATTTCCACACCCTTTTCCCAGAATTCCCTGTCTGCGCATGCGCAGAATGTTGACAACGGCCGAGACACTAGTCCAATCGGATGCCCCCTCACATAGGCTTCACAGTGATACCTCACTCAACTCCTTCGGCTCATTAGTGGCTCACCTAGATCCCAAAACGTATATTTTCATACCCTTCGTCTATTGCGCATACGGCCCAATCGGTACACTAGGGACCCCTCTCGCCCTCTTCGGGATCTCTGTGACATCCTCGGGCATCTCCGTGTCTCTTCGGTGATCTCCGTGACATCTTCGCAACATTGTAGCGAACGTGCAATAAGGTTGCAATTCGGGGAGCCAGGTGTTCGGCACGTGACAACCCCCAGCGCAAGCAGACGACAGCGAAATTCTGGCGGGAAAACCCCACAGACAGCTCAGTACATGTCCTATCATGTTCAAACAGAGGTGTCACCTCCGTGTCTTTTCGTGGAATGTGACCGAGGAGACTCGGAAGTGAACGACATTGTGGGAAAAACCCCATTTGTCTCTTCGGGCGCCTCTGTGACATCTTCGGGTGCCTCCGTGTGTCTTCGGTGATCTCCGTGACATCTTCGGTGACCTCCGTGTGTCTTCGGGCACCTCCGTGACATCTTGGGGCACCTCCGTGTGTCTTCGGCCACCTCCGTGTCTTTTCGTGGAAGTGAACGACATTGTGGGAAAAACCCCACTTGTATCTTGGGGAGGATAACATCTTCATACATTACTACTACTGGAACGACATTGTGGAAAAACCCCACAACGGACGTACTCGAAAAGACACGGAGGTGAACGACATTGTGGAAAAACCCCACAGACAGGTCAGTACATATCCTATCATGTTCCCAGGTCACGCCCCAAGTGACGTCATACCTACAAGAGCGCCCCCTGGCGGAAAAAAAGGAACCAAGAGTTACCTCCCAGGAAAATATGAGTCGAAATCAACTTACACTACTACTAAAACTTTTCCACATAGGTACAAAATATTTCAATATATGCACAAATAACGATTTTTAACATATGTGAAAAGTTTTGCACATATGTATAAACGTGTTATACATATTTGGAAACGTTTGTACGTATGTGGAAAAGTTTTGCGCTTATGTTGAATAAATAAATAATTATACATCTGTATAAAACTTCCACACATGCATAAAAAATTTCCACATATGTATAAAACTTTTCCACATAAGTGAAGTAATACAAATTTTTCAACATATGCGTGATTCTTTTGAACATATGTTGAAATCTTTTTGACACATATATGTAAAACTTTTTCGCATATGTAGTAAAAGCGTTAATCTAGCACAGGTGGAAGAGTTTTGTACATATGCATAAGAGTTTTATACATATTTTTGAAAAGTTAAGTTTATATGCATACACTTTTGCACATATGTAAAATAAATTCATCATTCAATGTTTTACAGGTGTATAAAACTGTTCGACAAATGTAAAATACATTATGTGTAATTCTTGCGTGCATAATTAAAACTTTTTGACATATGTGTGAAGGCTATGCTATCGTGTGTTAAATATAAATATCATTTGGTTGCCCACTTGAAATATTGCTATCCAAAGAAGAGGAACCTGACGATAACAATACAGTCTAACCATTTATCAGTTCATTCAGTTTATATGTGAGAACAGGATTTAAGCACAACATAAGCCAGAAATTCTAGTTTTTCTCTGGTCTTTGCATATGTCAGATTAAGGGCGTCCACGATTTAATTTTCTTGCAGACTGACTTACTCACTGCCCTATGCTAACAGAACCAAGATGGAAAAGAAAATATTGTACGAGTGCTGTCCTGGGTGGAAGGGAGAGAACTGTGATCAAAGTATGTTTAGTTCATGATCAACTAGAAGAGACGATACATGTTAGTTTTCTAAAAAAACGCCGAGGTATTTATATATCAATTGCAACCATTTTAACTAAATGAACACACGTAAATACACTGGGCCGGATGGCCGTTAATATACTATAAACTACCAATCCCATTTAAAACTAAACATCAGTCACTCCATATCCGCGGAACAGGGAAAAATCGATCCTTCCGCAATACAAGAATTTGAGAATATTTCGTTATTGTGATCAAAGTGGCCATCTTGAACTTTTTTTTTTACATTTTCTGTTAGAAATTAATCCCAAGATATATTGTGGAAACCTTCACAACACTAGCTACAGAAGCCAGAAAAATATATAGGGGCGAAATCCCCCTCCCCCCTTTCCAGGCCCGGTCACGTGTCCTATAGAACAGGTCAGGTAGGGTTAATGTAATATGTATTTTGTCGTTTAGAAATGAAATGGAAGCTTTTCCGCATCAATGGATCTGTATTTGTGGTTACACACTGACTCTATTGTGTAACCGGGGTTTTTCTTTTGCCGTAATGACCCGGCGCACAATGGGTTTCACTTGTGCCCCGGTGTTCAAGTAGCAAGAACCGGGTGTTCATGGCGATCAAATCCGGGGTGATATTTGACATGAACACCTCCCTAGTTTCAAGAGACACACTGACTTCTTTGTCTGGCATGGGCATTCGTCTGCGTGAATCGCCTGGTCGCCTTCAGGAATTAGCAGGTGTTCATGTAGAAATAAGTGGGTGAGTGTTAAAGTAATTTATTAACCCGTACCCGATGTTCAAGTGATTTATCAAACATTTTAAGATTAATCATTGAAAGAACGAACAATGTCCTTTGAAGTGTGCAACGAGAGATAACTCGTATGAAAATGATACAAAAGCCTTTTGATATCTAACTTTCAAGTGAAATTTCGAGAAACACAAGCTCAATTCATCTTCACATTTCAAGTTAAATGCTACACTAGCGTTCCGTGACGCGTAGTGTTCGACTTGGATATGCGAGAATGGTTCAATTGAGCACCACAAAATCACAAGTCAGCTTTGATGAATGTCAGTCAAATACAGAATTACTTTGCATTATTGGAGTGACAAGCTACATGTATCGTAAAAGGATCTGCATGGAAATACGCCACGTAAATTTCCACACTTTGGTTTATTTTGCTGCCAGTCACATAAGTAGTATATATAACGTAAATTGGCGAAATAGCGCCTCACTGCGCATGCGCAGAACCTTGTGTGACGTCATAAGTGTGCGCAGAAAAAAAAAATGGGGCGGTATTGGGGTGGTGTGCGCATGCGTGATGTGTGGGAGGTGGGTACAAGATGGCCGCCAGTGGAAGATGTGGGAGGTGGGTACAAGATGGCCGCCAGTGTCAGTGAGTGCAACATGTGGGAGGTGGGTACAAGATGGCCGCCAGTGTCAGTGAGTGCAACATGTGGGAGGTGGGTACAAGATGGCCGCGAGTGTCATGATGTGGGAGGTGGGAACAAGATGGCCGCCAGTGGAAGATGTGGGAGGTGGGTACAAGATGGCCGCCAGTGTGAGTGAGATGTGGGAGGTGGGTACAAGATGGCCGCCAGTGGAAGATGTGGGAGGTGGGTACAAGATGGCCGCCAGTGTCATGATGTGGGAGGTGGGTACAAGATGGCCGCCAGTGTGAGTGAGATGTGGGAGGTGGGTACAAGATGGCCGCCAGTGGAAGATGTGGGAGGTGGGTACAAGATGGCCGCCAGTGTCATGATGTGGGAGGTGGGTACAAGATGGCCGCGAGTAGTAAAATGTATAAAAGGAGTTGATTTTTAGGGAAAGGGTGTATTCAATCTGACTTACCTGACCTGACTTGATCAGCCAGCCAGCCAGCCAGCCAGCCAGTCCTCCTGCCTGCCTATCCGCTTGTATGAGACGAAAAGCATGAGACGTGGAGAAGATTTTCCCTTTGACCCAGCAGTACCTCCGGTTGAAGTCTTGCCTGAAGATGAGCGTGTCAGGGACATTTATCAACGTCACTGGGCTACCATACGCCATTGTTTCCACCGTGACCGTCGTCTATTGGACTTGTATAATTTTCGGTTGGAGGACCTCACGTATCTTCCTATTTACGCCGAGAACATTTTTAAAGATCAGGTCACTGCCTTCAAATTGAATGTGACATTTGGGTATATCTTACGGCACAAAAAGACGGACCAGCTGCGGTATTTCTATCCGAGTAATAATTCGTATGTGTTTGACCAGCCATTCACCATCACGGATCACATTTCTCTGGAGCCACTCATCGACAAATTGACTACGTTGGATCCATTGGAATGGGCTCGGTTGCAACGCCCCAATACCCAATGGTTGGTGCAAATGGTGACTAACGTCACATTTTTCGTCACTAAAATGAGAGATCATCCTATCGGTGCTCCTGTACTACTGCCTCCGTGGTTGCTTCATCGACACGGCCTGTATCCATTAACAGTAGGGGTGAAGGGGCCCTACAAAGACCGCAAATGTCTGTTTCGGTGTTTGGCCGTGCATGTGGACGAGTGTTACTCCCGGAGTTGTGACACAGTGGCCGATGGCTATTGGGAAGAATATTTAGAGCAGCAAGACATGGATAAGCGGCACTTCCGAGGTGTCCCCTTCAAGCATTTGGATGACGTGGAGTCCCTGTTTCATATTAATATCTTTGTCTATCGATTACGACGGGAGGATGACGATACATTTGTGGCTGAATTGGTTCGGCGATCCACAGAACGGTATGCTGCTACGATGAAAGTCAATGTGTTCGACCACAATGGCATGAGTCATTTTTCGCTGATCCACAATATGAGCCAGTACGCTCAGTCTTTCAGTTGTGCCCAATGCCATCGGGTGTTTAAACACTCTCACGACTTACATCGCCACGAGAAAATCTGTGACAACAGTGTCAAGCGAGTCTATCCGGGTGGAGTGTATCATAATGCACCTACTATTTTCGAGGAACTGGCCGATGAGGGTGTGAAGATACCGGAAGAGGACCGTTATTTCCCCTACCGGGCGTGCTATGACTTTGAAGCAATTTTGGAGCCCATGGACCTGTTTTCACCCAAAACACAGTGGACGCAGCGCCATATTCCTCTGAGTGTCAGTATTTCCAGCAACGTACCTGGCTATGACGCTGCTCCGGTGTGTTTCGTGTCCACGGGGAACTCCCATGAGTTGATTACCCGCATGATGGAGTATTTAGAGCAAGTCAGTGCGGCTAGTACGGCATTGTTGGTGGTGAAGTTTCAGCACGTCCTGGACCAACTGGACGACCGCATTCCTGTACCGGGTGTAGCGTTCAGCGATGATGAAGAATCCGAGTCCGAGTCGGAGTCCCTGCAGTCGCAGCCTCTGCAGGCGCGGGATGTCCCTTTACCGAAACCGTATGCGGAGAAATTGAAGTTACGGTTCGTGCAGTACCTGACTCAGTTACCGGTGCTCGGCTTTAATTCGGGACGCTATGATTTGAACATGGTGAAGGAATTTCTCTACCCTTACTTGGCCCAGTCCGATACCCTCAAGTCGGTGATCAAGAAGATCAATAATCATATGGCCCTCACTACTACGTCACTGCATTTCCTGGACGTGCGCAACTACCTAGCTCCTAATTGTAGCTATGATCAGTGGGTCAAGGCCTATAACTGTGCACAAACCAAAGGGAGGTTCCCTTACACGTATATATCATCGCTCGACCGTTTGCAGGAAACACAGTTGCCATCTCGGCACGCCTTCTTTGATGATTTGAAGCAAGTGGAATGTCCGGAAGACACGTACCGTGAACTACAGCAGGTATGGAACGATGAACATATGCAGACCTTGGAAGATTTCCTCATATGGTACAACAACCTAGATGTGGTTCCTTTCCTGGAGGCGGCCGAGAAAATGGTGCAACTTTTTCAACGCCAAATGCACGTGGACATCTTTAAAGAGTGCTTAAGTTTACCGGGGCTGGCCCTTCGCCATTTGTTTCAAGAGTGTTCCACTTACTTCTCGCTGGTACAACAGAAAGATGCGGACATGCATAATTGTCTAAAAGATAACATTGTGGGCGGGCCCAGTCTTATTTTTCACCGCTACCACGAGAAGGATGTCACTACTCTCCCCAGTGGAAAACCCGTTGCCAAAATCATTGGATTCGATGCCAATGCTCTGTACCTGTGGTCGTTGGCCCAACCTATGCCCAGTGGTCATTATACACGTTGGTTGGCGGAAGGGCGTCATTTTACACCCCAACGGTTGCCTCACAAACATCTTGCCGACCAGTGGTTGGAGTGGGAAGCCTATCGACGGGGTATTTATATACGACACCAGACCAACGCCACTGAGAAGCGGATAGGCGATCGGCGTCTCCCCGTCGATGGGTTTGCCCATGTACAAGGAACACCCACTGTTTTCCAGTTTTATGGCTGTTACTGGCACGGCCACGAATGTCATTTCAGCGCAGGTCGTTTTAATGAGCGACGCGGGAAAACACCATTAGAATTACGGGAGGAAGTAGTGGCCAACGGAGATTATGTGAAAGAGCGAGGATACCATTTGATTGAAATGTGGGAGTGTGAATTTCACACCATGTGCCAGGCCCGCCCCCATTTACAACGGTTCCTAAAAGAGCGTGAGTACCCGTTGAGTCGTCGGCGACTGCTGAGTCTGCCACAGATGTTGGACGCCATTCGTTCGGGGCAGCTCTACGGCTTTGTAGAATGCGACCTGCATGTTCCCGACACTCTCAAGCCCCTCTTCGCCCAGTGTCCGCCTATCTTCAAGAATACGCTGGTGGGTCGGGATGATATTGGGGAGACCATGCGCACCTACGCAGAGCAACACGAGTGTTTACCTCAACCACGCCGCATGTTGATTGGAAGTATGTGGGCGCACAAAATATTGCTGGGCACCCCCTTACTGCAGTGGTACATGAAGCACGGTTTGGAAATTACTCAAATCTATCAAGTGATACAGTACGTCCCCGAGGCTTGTTTTGCGGAGAATGCCGAGCTCGTCACGGCGGCCCGTCGTCAAGGTGATGAATACCCGAGTCAGGCCATCATGGCTGAATGTTGGAAACTCACTGGCAATGGTTATTATGGAAAAACGGTAACCAATCAGGATAAGCACGTCAATGTGAACATTTGCACGACTACCCAAGCCCGCAAAAAAAGTCAATTCTCCACTGTTTCGGTCCGTGGAGGTCATCGATGACGACACCTATGAAGTCACTTCAGCCAAGAAGACTATCCGGTATAATTTACCCCTGCAGATTGGATGTATGGTCTATCAGGTGGCCAAGCTGAGGATGTTGCAGTTTCTCTACGACTTCATGGGTGTCTATTTTAATCCCTCAGACTGGCAGTTGATGGAGATGGACACAGATTCGGCCTACATGGCCGTCTCCAACGCCGATTGGGAGTCCCTGGTGAAACCCGAGTTACGGGAACAATATGAAGCGGATCGGGACCTGTGGCTACCTCGACGCGACCACTACACCTACGACAAGCGGACGCCGGGGCTCTTCAAGCTGGAGTGGAGCGGAGATGCCATGATCGCCCTGTCGTCCAAGACCTACTATTGTTACGGAGGAGATGGAAACAACAAGTTTAGTTGTAAAGGCGTCAACCGACGTGACCCTGCCATCGACAAAGCTCTCTACCTGGGCGTATTGCAGAGCCAGGCCAGTGCCAGTGGGACCAACCGAGGATTCCGGATGGTGGACCACCAGATGCGGACCTATATCCAGCAACGAGACGCCTTTACTTTCTTTTATCCGAAACGGAAAGTATTGGCCGACGGTGTGAGCACTACCTACTTGGACTTGTAAAATGTGGAACACTAATAACTGTGGAGTCACGAGTTATAAAAACTGTAAAAGTCAGGATGGCCGAGTGGTCTAAGGCGCCGGTATTAAGTGCCGGTGGGGTGATACCCTGCGTAGGTTCAAATCCTACTCCTGACAAAACTTTTTTTTTTTTTTTTTTTGTATATACTACTACTATTCTATGTGTGTACATACCTCTACTATTTGTACCCTGTATTCTATATTTGTATATATCCTTGCTTGTTGACTTAAATAAAAAAAAGAAAGTCAAAACCCATCATTGTGTTTTTCATCATCATTTTCATTGTCCCATTGGACATTGGACCGTCTGACCTGGAGGTCACCCTTTGACCTTTTGACCCGCGTCCGCGCGCGCGCGCGCACTACCGGGAATGACGCGCACTTCCGGAGAACGCGCGCGCGCGCTGCGGCCGGGGCGGGGCGGGGCGGGAAAAGGTGCCGGAGGTTGAACATACGGATGTGTAAGGGGAAACATTAGGAACTCTTCTATGTTTGGAGGTAATTTCAGTGAAAAACCCGGAAGTGACGTCACAACCCCACGTGACCTGCGCAACAGAATGGATACGACACCCTAGTGTAACTCCCTCACCTAGGCTTCACATGGATACCTCACTAGCTTCAATAAACTTTCATACTCTTCGGCCACCGCGTATGCGCAGAATGACGCTATTTCAAATCCGCTAGTCCAGGCAGATGCCCCTTCACCTAAGCTTCACTTTGATACCTCACTCGATCACATTGCACCAGTAGTAACTCCCCTAGCTCCCAACACGGCTATTTCCATACCCTTGGGCCACCGCGCATGCGCAGAATGACGCTATTTCAAATCCGCTAGTCCAGTCTATCAGATGCTCCTTCACGTCACCTTCACTTTGATACCTCACTCGACCCCATTGGACCATTGGCTTCGCTAGCTCCAAAACGGCTATTTTCATACCCTCGGGCCACCGCGCATGCACAGAATGCTGATAGTTCAACCCACACCAGTCCATCAGATGGCCCTTCATCTCACCTTCACATTGATACCTCACTCGGCTCCATCGGGCCACTAGGGGCTCCCCTAACGCCAAAAAGGTTATTTTGCAGATCGATAGCAAAACCTGGTGTACGAGGATTATTTTTATTTTGGAGGTAGTGGGTCGAGTGAGGAATCAAATTGAAGCTGACGTGAAATGCTTTACAATGGTACCTCACTCGACTCCATTGGACCACTAGGGGCCACTCTAACCCCAAAAAGGATATTTTGAAGATTACGCATGCGCAGAATGTTGATAGTTCAACCCACACCCAGTCTATCAGATGCGCCTTCACGTTACCTTCAATTTCATACCTCATTCGAACCGATTGCACCATTAGGGACGCCTCTAACCTCAAAAAGGCTATTTTTAAAGATTGGTATTTTTCATATTATCTTCGCGCATGCGCAGAATTACCCTAATTCAAGCCCACACCCAGTCTATCAGATGCTCCTTCACGTCACCTTCAATTTAATACCTCACTCGACCCGATTGGTCTATTTTGATGTTTTGATGTTTGAGATGAAAAACATCAAAACATCAAAATAGCCTTTTTGAGGTTAGAGGCGTCCCTAATGGACCAATCGGGTCGAGTGAGGTATTAAATTGAAGGTGACGTGAAGGAGCATCTGATAGACTGGGTGTGGGCTTGAATTAGAGTAATTCTGCGCATGCGCGAAGATAATATGAAAAATATCAAAACATCAAAATAGCCTTTTTGAGGTTAGAGGCGTCCCTAATGGTCCAATGGGGTCGAGTGAGGTATCAAATTGAAGGTGACGTAAAGGCGCATCTGATAGACTGGGTGTGGGTTGAACTATCAGCATTCTGCGCATGCGTAATCTTCAAAATATCCTTTTTTGGGTTAGAGGCGCCCCTAGTGGTGCAATGGGGACGAGTGAGGTATCAATGTGAAGCATTTCACGTCAGCTTCAATATGATACCTCACTCGACCCTCTACCTCAAAATAAAATTTTTGTTTACAGTTCAAAACAACTTTCCCATCCGAAGGACGGGTTTTACTTCACATTTTTTTGTTTTGTTTTGAAATTTTTTTTTTGAAATGTACAAACTTTTACGTGAAGACAATATTCTTTATATATGTGTACTTCCTATTTCCCGCAGGAATTTATGGAATATTAATTCTTTCCGCAATGAACTTACAATTTTACTGGCAATGAAATTCTCCGTGTCAATTTGAGGTGGATATGAAAACGTACTGACTCACACGTGCAATGGCAACAATTCGCTACAGTGTAATGAAATGTGTTCATTTTTTAGGCGCCCGTGGTTTTATTAATATGCACACACATATGCTTTTCTAATAGTTCATTGGCTGAACCGCGAGGCGGGGGAAAAAATATTAAACTAATTTCGTCTCGCGCGGAGTGTGTACGGTGAATGCAAGCCAAACAGCTCAGCATGTTATTTTGACTCGATTCATACGCTCGACTCTTCAAAATGGACTTGAAGAAGACGTTATGCGGGAACTGAAATCAATTTCTTGAAACTTTTGCTCACCGTGTGCGCTGAAACAACAACAGAGCTGACAGACAATTGAGGCCGTTAGCTCAGCTGATATCTCTCGTGTGCGCCGGTTTATATACCGAAGGAAATATGTGAATTTCGATTAGCATACAAATGCATGGTGTGTTATATCCCACCTAGGAAAAAAAACAGCCACAGATATGCATTATACATCCGGGAGTATGGGAGATATGGTATACATCTGGACTAAACTTCTTTTATCAGGTAAGCTAGTACTATACTTGCGTTGAATCGCAACATAGTGACCAAACCATAACAGTTGACAGCTGTAAAAATAGACACCGTGGCATAAATTAGTTGTGTGTCCCAACTAATCTATTGAGAACGTTTTGTTTGATTTTTTGAGAAATATATATTGTTGTGTTCTGAAACTTATGTCACTGGTAAAATGCAATTACTATAGTATTCATTCAAAATATTAGCAAACAACATTCTGTAGAACTATCTGTTTGAAACATTTTCTGTTTTGGGTGTCATTCTCTGGGTTAAATATTGGCGTCAGCCATTGTTGATTTGGATCAGTTCAATACTCGTAGGTTTGATAGGCATTCTTTTCCATTCATGGAATTTTTACAGTTCCACAGTGTCACAAAACAACAATAATGCCATGATGTCACAATAAGACGTTACAAAGACAATTTCTGCTGTATACAATGGTATAAGGCACATGTATACAATGGTATAAGGCACCTGTATACCATGGTATAAGGCACATGTATACAATGGTCAGATGTACCTGTATACAATGGTATAAGGCACCTGTATACAATGGTATAAGGCACCTGTATACAATGGTATAAGGCACCTGTATACAATGGTATAAGATGGCAGCGAATTTGCTCAACAATTTGCCGAATTTTGAAGACGTGGATGTATTATATGTGGGCACAAGAACTCCCTATGGATATTTCCCAGCAGATGGAAAGTAAGCTACTTCCCGTGAATAAAAACACGTTAAAATATTAAATGCCCTTGTTAGGGCACGTGAAACAAACACGTAAAAATATAAATTTCTCCGAAAGAGAACTTCTAAATAATAGCACATGAATTTGAAAGCACAGATTGTC
>JAVTVY010055096.1:0-31093 GCA_036873755.1 Hanleya hanleyi
GTGGCCTTAGGTCCCCGCTGTTTACAATACACTTTCAAATTTTACACAAAACTTTAAATAAAAGTTTCGTGCTGCACGTCTGAATGCTAACTCCAAAATGGGCCGCACTGTGCCTCCACATCTCGTGGCAATAGTAACCAAGCCCACTATTGCCAAGCCCATAACAGTTCACCCCCTGGCGGCAATTACCAATTACCACATGAACAACAGTTTATATGTTGTGCCAGCATAAACTACATTTTGTCACAATCAGGGGAGATAATTTGTGTTTAAACGAGAACGATATCTGTATACTGAATATGTACCCTAGATGACCTGATTAGATTTTTTTTCAGTCTGTTCCAGTGAGTTTTTGCATAAGACTGCTTTCCTTAAAATGGAAAATATCTCACTGGTGTTAGTTCTCCAAATATATATATATAGGTAGTACAGATGTAGATGTATGAATCTCAATCCGTTACTTTTTTTTCAGAAGTTGTAAGGGGACCTTTAAGCTGGAGACAGAAAATTCACCTGACAAAGGTACTTTCAGTTTGTGATTTATGAGTGTGACACATCTATATTGACATGCAGTGTATCCTCTTACAATTCAGTCACCTTATTAAAATTCAATCACCCCAATTTTTTTGATAAAATTCAATCAGTTTTCAAAATAAATTTGACCACCCTCTAAAATCGTTAATGTGTGAATGTTTGTATGTATGATTTTGGACCATTTCATCAACTTCCTGTTCTAATAAAAAAAATTTTATGGCTGGAAATTTCATTCTCTGTGTGTGACTTTATTACAGGCTTTACCGTGCCTCAGAAATGTATTTAATGAAATATACAGCAATTAACCCACTCATTCATTTACTAATAGGGATTACTTATAGGTCCAATTTTGTAAAGAATCCTGCTTTTGTTTGTACTAATTCTAAAAGATTACCTGCTATATATGCTGCAGTGGCCCAATGGAAAAAAACGAGTCTTTGTGACTCGGAAAAGTTAAATGGAGGTCAAACCCGTGGTTTCACAAATTTGGATACTTTTTGAAAAAAATTGTCTTACCTGAAACCTAATGATAACCATATATCTTGTTAGCCAAGCCAATGATTAAAAACTTGTTATTCTGTGTTGATAGAATTACTAAATACAAATAACCAGTTAAAACGAAATAATTTCATAATGCGAGTAGAATTCTGATCAGAAATGTAAAAGTATTATGAAAGTAAACCAAGCTACGCCTTTCGAAACCTAATAATAAAATATTTTTCTCTCGTTTCAGCCTCTTCTTCGGTTCATGGTTCCACTGGCCATAGTATATTTTGCAGAATATTTTATTAATCAGGGTTTGGTAAGTTTTTAGTTGTCTCCCTCTCTCCTTTTTACCCCTCGGCCAAAATTTGACTGACGGGTATTGTCGTAGTCATGTACGTCCGTCTATCCATCTGTCCGTCAGAGCTTTCTCGTTACCAAGATATCTTTAGAACGACTTACCCTAGGTACACCCAACTTGCAGTGCACATCCATATGCTCGTGACACAGAATCCTATTGAGTGGAAACCTTGGCAGCCATCTTTAATTTATGCAAAATCTTTAATGAAGTATTTCTGTGATACCATTTTAGTGTTCTATACGAAACTTGGTATACAGCATCAATGTATCAAGAGACTTGCAATTAATAACCACATCAGTTCTTCTGAGTGGCGGGAAGGATCATGCAAAATCATTAATGATCTCTATCTTTGATTCCGTTCAAGTGCTCGGTGTCAAATTTGGTATGCATCATCGATGCATCAAGAGACTTATGATGAATGACAGAACTAGTTTCTCTGATTTGGCAGAAATCTTGACGACCATTTTTAATTGATGCAAAACCATTAATGATCTATATCTGATACCGTTTTAGTGCTTCATATGAACCTATAAATCATCGATACATCAAGAAACTTACAATTAATGACAACCAGTTTCTCTGATTAGGTGGAAAACTTGATTGCCATCTTGAATTTATGCAAAATCCTCTGGTACTGTTCAAGGTTTGATGCAGGACTTTGTATCCATCATCAATACACCAAGAGGCTAAAACTGAATGACTGAACTGTTTTCTCTGATTGGATGGAAACGTTGGCAGCCATTTTTAATTTATCTAAAATTATTGATGATCTATGTATCCTTTGATACTGTTCAAGTGTTCAGTATGATACTTCGTATACATCATCAATACATCAAGAGACAAGTAATGACTGCCGGTTTCTCTGATTGAACGGAAACCTTATGGGCCATTTCTAATTGCGAAATTTTTAATAATACGTATATTTGTCACTTGGCTACTTGGTGTTCCTGACCAAGCAGTATGGTTCAAATTGAATACATTATGAATGGCTGGCACCCAGAACTGAGGGGTTTTCAGATGCGCAGATTCATTTTTGTCACTTTTATCTGTTCAGGTTAATGAAAATGCAAAATTGTTAGTACCAGAAATGAATTCATCATCATTTATTGCTGTTAATTGTTTACTTGTCTTACCGATACCAGTTATTGTCTCGTTTCAGCATGAACTCCTATATTTTAATGATGTATGGCTTTCTCCTAAAGAGCAGTATAGATGGTGAGTTTGAAAGTTTTAAAAGACTCTCAATTATTGTTCAACTTCTTTGAAATCTGTATGTGGTTTACTAAAATAATTGTCATGACCTGAGGTGAATTGTGAATTTCTGATTTCAGTTTCTTATTCAAGGTTTAGTTTGAAGTGTACAGTATTAGTCAGGAATTTGCTGTTGAGTGAACTTTGTAGTATCCATAGTCCGATATTTCTATTCAATTCCTCATAATCAAAGGGGAGATAATTTGTCACAGTAAGGGGGAGAAAATTTATTTCCAATTTCTCACACGTAAGGGGAGTTAATTTGTCACAATCAGGGGAGATAATTTGTTAATTGTTACTGAATCTGTCCACCAGGTACCAGGTGGATTACCAGGTCGGTGTCTTCATATCCCGGTCATCTGTGAACGTTCTGAGAATAAATAAATTATGGATCCTTCCCATTCTTCAGGTAAGAACAGAAAATACTCAACTTCAGTTTCAGTCCTGATATTGCAGAACTGAATGCACAGAGTGAAATTTTTGTGACAGTGGGGTATGATTCTTAAAACCACAGCAAGTAGCATCAACACATCTTTTAGAAGTTTGTGCTCTTTGTTAATGAAGATTTGTTTGCGTACGGTAATTCCCCTAATGAATGAATAACCCTAGCACAGATCTATTACCAGCAAATTTTGTGAAATTATGATCGGCAGTTGCAATAATTCGGTTACCCCCGATATTAGGTAGATGGCAAATCGCTGGAACTTATAAATCGATTATTTCACGGTATTCAGGAATTGCCGCCTTCAATTATTCGCAATAAATTTGGTCACCGCTTCCGGTGATCAATTTATTAGGAGAATTACCATATGCTGGCTCCAATGTACGCTGAAATGTGGTGGAATCGACTCTTAATTTCTTTCCTCCTATTTTTGATATATTCTGTTTTTTTTTAATGTTATATTGGAGAAAGCAAATTCAAGGGCAAAGATACTGCTTGTTCTGGATTATTAATTTTACCAACATAGATCAAAATACAACGGACAGTCAAAAGTTATCTAAAGTATGAGGGGAATAGGGGGAGTGGGTCAGCCATGTTGAAAACGTGTGATCGAGATAAGTTTTTAATGGCATCTCAGTCACTTTTGTATAATTTGTATTAGTTCACCAAGACCCTTGTGAAATATCACCCATCATGCATCTGTAAATTGTATATCCGTTTCTATATTACCAGGTGGTGAACATGGTGCTGTTACTGACTCAGGTGTTTTATCGATTCATACCTAGTATCTGGATAATTTTCGTCATCATCCTCTACGAGGGTCTCTTGGGGGGAGGTGCCTATGTCAACACATTCTATAAAATGTCTAAAGATGTAAGTTTGCTCAAGTCCAGACTCTGGTGTTTGTCTGTCTGTCTGTCTGTAATATGATTTGTACTGTTTGAACGGTGGTCTGTCTACTGACATTTTTAAGTTCGACTTAGTAATTATTCCGTGTTGGAAGACAAGACTGAAGTTTGTCGATGCAACAAACTGAAAACAATAATGCGAAATCTGTGAATACCGACTCCTTTGTAAACCGATCAACCTCTATATAATACTGACATTATCCATGGTTCCAATACTTAAAGAGGTAGTAGCATCTTTAAAAAAAAATTCAACAAATAACAGATTTTGATAAAAGTTATTCAGTAGTCAAGATAAACTATGGTGACTGTTTTTCTGTGCCCTCATTTTTTAATACCATGGGCATTGAAATTACACTTCTGAGATTTTCTGAAAAACATGACAGCACCTGGGGCCGATTTTGTGAAACCTCACTTGAGGCAATTTTCGCACTTGAAAGTTGAAGTGCACTTGAAAACCTCCCTTGACTTGAGTTCTTGCTTTTCATGAAAGTTCACTTGAACCCGAAATCGCACTTGAGACCACCCTTGAAAACCGCACTTGAAATAAAAACGTACTTGAAATGACCAGTATGAAGGGAGATGATGTCGAAAAATAAGCTTTTTTTTCATGTGCCTAAGTGCATCATAATACACGTATGGGCATTGTTCTTCATCTCATAGATCCAAAAATGGCACAGACATATTTATTTGACACCTGAAATTTTACCGATCGCCTCCTACGCATAAAGTATTTTGAGCATACACTTGATTTTGCGGGGCTACTATTTATTACCAAACCGCACAAAAGAGTTCCAAAAAGGTCACTTGTCCAGGTGCAGCCAAAAACATTTGGTGAAACACAACTTGAGATTTTTTTTAAGTGCACTTGTTCAAGTGCAAAAAATCGCCTTTGGAAAACTCAAGTCAAGCGAGGTTTCATGAAATCGGCTCCTGCTCTTGGACCCAGGGCCTGAGATGACATCACAAAAGATGCTTTGGCATTATGCTTTGCGACGTCATACACTATCTCAGAACTTTTATCGCATTGTGACGGATTTTAACATGACGTCATGGACACCTGGTCACATTATCCCATGTCATCTCAGTCCCATTTCCATCTTGTTCACCAGACCAAATTGAAGAATCTATAACAATATTGGTCCCCATACGGAATGCAACATTTCACAATTTGAAAAGCTTTGGCAAATGTTGAGGGTGATCATGATGTTCACTTTAGACGAACAATTAAAATCGTGCTACTACCTCTTTAATTTGAAGTATTTTGAAACTTGATCAATCAGAATTGTTTCCACTGAATGTGGTCATTGTGGTGATGATTGAGGAGACCCTCCTGCTGCTTGGTTCAACAAGGAGGGATTTAAATGTTGTTGTATTTCGTATTTGCTGAGCGCACTGTACACTGAAGATGTTGTTTAGTCTGAGCTTGCCAGTGACATCCGAACCTTGTTCATTTTAAGGGGGGGAAAAATCAGTAATCAGTGAAAATTGTTATGTTTATGCTGTAAGTACAGTTCAGAGATGTGGATTGTGATAGCAAAGTAGAAGCCTTTTACCCCTGCAATTGGCCATAGAGTACTGTCTGCATTGTCTGTCCGTCTCTCTGTCCATTTTGCTTGTGACATTATTGTCAGGTTTTTCAAATTCATTTAAGATAAGCAACTGATAATGAATATGACTGACCTTGACCTATTTTACCAGGGTCAAATTCTAGTATGGGTGATACGTTTTGAAGGATGACATCTACGAATGCACGTACCCTTTTGCCCGTAGATTATTTTTTGGGGCATTTCATTCCAGTTGACATAAAATTATGAAAATTATGTAAGATATCAACTCCAATTTAGCCTTAATAATATGCTAAAATGCAGAAAATCAAACATAAAAGTTCCAAATTACCCAGGACCCCCCTAGAAAGGCAACGCCCTTGGTACGCATTCCTGGGATGTTATGAAATGGGACATTGAAAACATTCACATCCCCTTTGAAAATCCGAGTGACGGGCCTGTCTAGGTTCTCCAAATTTATACTACATAATGTAACTGATGATTGACTTTTAAATCTTTCTAATTTGACGGATCTTGGACAATTTTATCAAAGTCAAATTCTAGTTATCACAATATCCTATTTTTCTTCTAATTATTCTGACGCCAAAACTCAACTTCAGGCTACTGCAGAAATTCTGCAAACAGTCTTCAAATTTCACTAGCTATCTTTGCAGTTCTTGGGATAAATAACATATCCATGCCACAGTATTCAGCCTCAGTTGATATAAAGATGGATTTTTTTCTGCTTCTAAGTCTAAAAATGCTGTTCGAAAAATTAGACAAAATAGGGTATCTTGAGAGATCAAGGCTACTCTCTCCAAATTCACCCTACAGTACATACGCAACTGGTGATTTTTATGATATTTTATGAAGAATGGTAGCTGGACTCGCAAAAATATTGCTTTTTGCAGTCAAAAGTGTGTACGGTTGTGTGAATATTGAAGAGCTTGTTTTAGTAGGAAGGAGAAAAAAAAACAACAACATTATAATCGCTTTAGACTCAAAGTTATGGTAATTTCCCTAATAATTCACTCACAGGGAGTTCAATTTTCAACTCTCTTATTCAAACACAGAGAAAAAGTAACATTCCCCTTCTTCATTCAAATTGAAGAAAAGTCCTATTATTTCAAAATGTGATACTTTTGGTGCTATCAAGAATATTTCCAGATATAAACCATTTCTGCTGCCCTTCCAGTGATCAAATTATTAGGGGAATTACCGTAGCCCTAGTTTGTGCGTGATGTGTGTTTGGAAATACCGTCTAAGACTTCGGCAGTTGAACAGTTCATTATTATTGCAATTTATTTCAGATTCCACAAGAGTATCGGGAGTACAGCCTGTCAGTGGCGTCTATAGCTGACTCGGCCGGTATCGCAGTTGCTGGAAGTGTAGCCATCCCCGTACACAACAAGATCTGTAGTCTCAACCTTCGCTTGTAATGAACAGTTACTATGGTAACCTAACTGACTTGTGGCAGTTTTAGATATCCTGTTAAACGTGAAATGCGAAGTTTGCAAATTTGTCAATTTTGATTGAATTGATGATAAAAGGTGAATTGGTTTGGTGAAAAAAATTCAATCAAGCCTCCAGTCAATAGAGGAATTTGGAAAATACTTATCGTTTATGTACATCCCTTGATTTTGGCGATGGTTTTAGTAAATTGTGACGTCATCTAGGCCCAGTATCCCATATGCATGAAAGGTGATGGCTGTGTCTGCTGACGTCGCCGAACGCACTTGGTCGCGTCATGGCCTTGTCAATGGAACAGAAGGCGTTGGCGCTGTGAAAGCTTTAACATTATTGCCTGACGAAACACTTTGTCATTGGGTCAAATTTATCACCTTGACCTTGCGGACACCAGATGGAATGGATAATAATCGAATAGTAACAAGGTAGTGGGCCTAGATGCTGTCACTGATTGATGCGCACCATGGCAAAATTAGGTGGAGATAATCGTGTAGATCTCTTCCGCTGCAGGTGTTGGGCCGTTTATATTTTAATTATTTAAATGAACTTACAATCGACCAATGTTGGAAATATTTAGTGTATGTGAAAAGTTCATTATTTAAAAACTACATGTATTAACCCGTGTTTTTAAAAAATGTTGAAATTATTTTACCATGTCATCTGAGAAATGCCAAGATTCTGTGCAATAAATGTATTTTTCTTGCCAAGTTTTTCACAAGTACATGTATTTCCATGATTAGTTTTAGATTTTATTTCACACATGTGAAGGGAAACATTATCTTATTATGAAGGGTAACAGATTGATTGTTATACATGTAATTAATGGATTTATTGTGGATCTAATTTTATCTTGTTCATTATACATGTAGATATTTAGAGGTGTACATGTACATCTGTCCATAATCTTTTAGATGGTTATTGGTATCCATTAGCAGTAACCGTATTATCATTTCAGCCATTGCAAAAAGCCACATCGCCGACATCGTAATCCCAGAAGTATCACATATTACCGCATATCTATGCCAGGTGTGAGACTGAAGGGCAGGTTTACGCACATGCGTTTTTTCATGAGAACCAACAGTGCAAGGGGACTTTGTTCGAGTGTCGGTTCAACAGTTCAAGAAATTCGCACAATAAATGTTGTTAAAATAATTTTAGCAATTTAGTGCCAGAAAGTTTGCCAAGATGGCAGCTTTGATAGATCTCTCATGAAAAACGCATGTGCGTGAACCTGCCCCCCAGTCTCGCACCTGGCAGGAATATGCGGTACTGGGATTACAATGTGGCTTATTCACTGTGGTACTCAACAAAACTTTGCCATGGTAAAAAAAGTCACTACAGCAATTTTAGCATGGTGTTAAATGTTATCAAACACCCTTGTATACTTCGCATAAAAACATACAGAGAGGCCGTGTGAACAAGTTGAAATTTTTTTCCACGAAAAGTGATTGTGTCAAATCAAATTGATTGGGTGGAAAAAATATTGTAGCCGTAACCTCTGACCCGTCATGTCAGTGTCAGATTACGATAATGTCGTACAATGTCGACTAGCTGGTTGCACAACAATTAGATATGAAGACATCATCATGATGTCAACAAAGGCATTACGTTGTTGTTGGTGTTACAATGGAAATGTTGACTAGAAAATTCGCTACGATTGCTCGCTACAAACGATTTTAATCGGACGCCAAAGTCTTGAATCAGCAGGTCACGGCTTTTGCTGTTTCTAAACCGGCATGGTAATGAAGGTTTTCAAGTTCTTTTTTGAAAACTTTGACTATTCCCAGAAACAGTATACCACTAGTAAAAGTCAAATATATCAAGAAAGTATGGGTGTATGGGTGTGGGACCATTTGGTATGTGGGTAATTTAGTAACGCAATATTTTTGCCATCATTGCAAGGGCTGCATTTTCATCAAAAGAAAATACTTAATACACACAAGTACTTCCACAGGTTGATTCGCAAGTGCATGTATTGTGAGCATACATGCTGGGGAACACACAACCTTACCAGTGAGATTATGTTTTCATGCCTGTTTTGATATTAGAGATAATGGACTGTTGTCCAGATAGGGTAATATTTACCTCTCATAGTCATCGTTGATTGACAGTTAAATGTACATGTATGATTTATATGGTGGATATACAGTCAATACTCGTTACAATGACCAACTTAGTTTTACAACAAAACGTCCTATCGGTTTGTCACTATAACATATAAGGTTATACCAATGACACCCAGTGACGAGTGAAAAGGTACGTATGGTAACCCCTCTAATAATTCAATCACAGATGTGAAATGGCCGCCATAAAATCTGGGGGTGATCAAATTTATTAGAACAGAAAGTTGAGAAACCATTTCAAAATCATGCACAATACACTGCCTTTCGGGTACACCTCACAGGAGGTGTACACCTCAATGAGGTATACATCTCCATTGAGGTGAAGTTGAGGGGCTAATTTGCATATTTGGATACTCCTCGAGTACACCTTACCTACTCTTCAAGTACACCTCAACTACACCTCATATTTTGTTGAGGTACACCTCCGGGGTACACCTCAACTACACCTCAAAGCAGTAAGGGTGGTTATTTCAAAGATTTTAGATGGTGATCAAATTTTAGAACGGGAAGTTGGCCATATTGTTCAAAATCATTTAGATTATTTCTTCATTATTTCGTTAATTTTTAGAAAATGTTCAAATTTATTAGAACAGCTGATTGAATTTTGTCCTGAAAGTTGGGGGTGATTGAATTTGATAGAGAGATTGAATTTTTAGATGGATTACTGTTCACATTATTTTTTGAAATATTCTTCCTGTTGTTATTGTGGGAAAGTGTATCTGTAATACTATTTTCAAAGTTGTACCATTTCAAACAAATTGTATTGTTTGAATGTGTGTTTTTAAGCATTTTTCAACTTCTACGTTGATCAGTAGAATAAATTGTGACTTTTACAATATACAGTGGTCAGGGATTGCATTCGGTAATTAGCCAAAGGTCATCATTCAGTGTGGAATTTCTATCTGCAGATAGTACGGTACAGTCCAGAAAAGACTTTACATTAAACGCGAGCATGACGCGAGAAAATCGAGATTAGAATCGACCGAGTGTTCAAGTTAGCCAGATTATAGCAGGACCGCCTCACGCTTTGACCGTGCCTGTGTTTTTGGAGAACGCGATAAAACAAAAAAGAGATGCGATTTGCAAAAATTCGGCGCGATTGACATTTCTAAACACGCGTACAAGGATTTCGTAGGCACACTTTTGTTTTTTGTCATTGCGTTGATGATTTTGGAAGTCGCACAGATCTACTGGAGGGAAAAGGGAATAATACATTCACATAATTGCACTTTATATATCCTGTCACATTCGAATTCCAACATTCATCATCGACGATGGGACGCCGTAGCCTATCTACAAGGCTGTTTCAAGACATTAGAGGGATCTATCGAGAATACGGGTGGTTAGTGTACAAACTCGCTCTTGGGATATTCGAGCAATCTTCTGAGTTAGTTTCAGATTTATGTCGCGATGAGTTTCATTTTGTTAAAGACAAATTTTATTTCTTTAAATACTGATTTATTTCTGACCGCATCAACGAAAAGTACAAGTGCGTTTGCCGATTTGGCAGGTGCGTGTGTAATAGTTTGTCGAGATTTTGTTTTTGTTTTGATGCGACTCGTACACGCTTCTCTGTCGTGGTTATGAATAATACTCTCATTTGTTTTGTTTTTTTGTCTCTTTCAAAGTCGAGTCTTTTCTGAGCTGTACTGTACATGTAGCATTTTCAAACAAAAATAGCTACAAATCTTATTCTCAGCTGATCAACTGGAACTTTAGGATTGTCCCCAGCTTAATTTAGTGAGCAAAAAAACCATACTCTTTTGTGTGAACGCAAATATCAACGAACGTTGATCCAACAATTGCTAAATCTTACTCCTGTCTGGGCTGTGTTCTGTGCATATTACAGTATAATGTAATAATGTGACAATGTTATGTTCAACAAAGACCTGTAGCTATTCACTCAAATCGAAACTATACATTAAATAACACTTGATGCTAGGTAATTGTGACGATTACTTTTGATTGTGACTGCTCTGAATGTCCGAGTTTTGTCAACTGCTCAAAACAAAATGATAAAGGCAGCTGAAGAAATTGACTGATACTTTATTTCATGACCTCACGTAATGACCTTCCAAATTTCATAGCATTCGAATTCCCGTGCTGTTTCAGAAGATTCATCCAACTGTGTTAATTAGTATGACGTTGTCAGTATCACTACAGTCTTCTTTACGTCTCATCAAGCACCATCTTCAGCTCTCTATTCTGTTTTGTTTTTTGAGCAGTTGACAAACATGGGCATCAGAGACAGTCACAGAGAAAAGTACTTAATTTTGAAATGTAAAAGTTTTTATATTTTCCTTATGTTCTTAGTTAATGTTGGGACTATCAATATATATTACTTCTTTTGATTTTATTTGATGTATTTAGTCTCCCAGTAACTTTAGAAAAATGCCCCGAAGTTGGTATTTCAAGCATGGTCGATTTCAGAAATGAAATCAGCATCACTTATCTGCCCTTGTTTCATGCTGGCTTGTTCCGACATCACAGCCAGTATGCAAATCGAAATTTAGCTGGTCTTGTGGTACCAACTTATCAAAAACTTCTAGGAGACCAACTACTTCAAATTAAACCAAGCTTAGTATAGGCAGACCGATATTTGATTCCCAAATCTTAAACCTGTTTCAATTCATGCCTATTAATCTCCGTCAGGAAGATGATACAACGTAGAAAACGGAAGTTAAAACTAAAAGTTAGCTCCCCTAGCGGAGAGTTGTCCGCCCCTAGGAGAGCTCTCCCATCTATCCCAGCGGCATTACTATAAAGGCTCTGCTCAAACCATTCTAGTTCTCTTTTCTCTGTTGTACCTCGACCAGTGCACATCAAGGAAGTGTTTATACAACCTGGGTTGTTGTTCTTTGTAACGACCCGCAGTATCCTTATCAGTTTTTGGCTTGTGTTTCTTTCTTGTCGGAAATTCTTTCATTATTGTCGGAAATTCTTTCATTAGCTATGTCTGAGATTCCGATTTCTAATGCATGTAGTTCGTGTGGGCAATTTTGGTCCAGTTTGGACGCCCACACGGTTTGCTTTACTTGTAAAGAGTTGTGTTATCGGCGAAGTACTTGCGCCGAGTGTATATTATGGGACCCGTTAGCTTGAGAAAATTATGCCCAAGCTGGACGGGCTTACCTTTTGCAGGCATCCGACGACCCGTTCGGAAGTCGACGGACGCCTGTTGGAAATTGCTCTTGTAAATGACATGAAAATTAACGAAGATATCGTTGGAATTGGATTAATTGTTTCCCATGGTCTTAGTTATCAGACCTCGCCCGCTTCTGTTAATATACCGCCAAGCGGGAGAGTTCTACGTCTAGATAAATCACAAATGTTAGACTGCTTAGCGTGTACAGGTGTGGCAATGTCTGGAATTGCAGCCAAACCGGTTCCTTTGTCTAGTTCAACAAAGACTTCTCGCCTCAAACCTACCGTGCCGGAGCCGTCCATTGTTCTCGTCGGACAAAAGAAGGCAGTGGGGTCGCATATTATCTCGACCTCTCCATTGTCTATTGGTTTATCACACTCCGTTACCTCTAAACGAAATAAACGTCGTCGTGTGTCGGTTTCTCCTTTGCGGGTTAAATCAAAACGCAGTTCTAAATCCGTTTCTCGTTTTATGGTGGGTCGTTCGGACCTACCTTTGAGTGTCAAATTGCTGTCTTGCGGTTTCGACTATTGCGATGAATCAGCGATTCTATAATAGCGTAAATGGCATGTTACGGGACTTCAATTTTAGAGGATCTGAGTTCGAATCCTGGGTGTGAGATTTTTAAGGCGCCGCACTTTGTATTCACATGTTCGTCGTAGCTCTCGTCCACCGGGGATTCTAGTACTATTTTTCGGCCTTCCCATTCTCCGGTATGCCGTTCTCGTACTTCGACTCGACGTTCTCCTACACCTCCACGCCGTTTGCCACGTCTTTCGGCTTCACCTTCTTATATAGGTCACCACATTCGTCAGTCGCAGACTCCGTTTCTTGATCATGCGGTTGTCCACGATTTGTCAACCTCTCGCTGAAGTTATATCACTCGTTCGCCATTCCGGTTTCGTCGAGTTCATCTGATGATTCCTTTTCTTCAGTGAAAAGTTAGGAACATACGTCAATGATGGTTTTTCGGATAAATTGGATGCGCTTTTAGGCTGTCTGCTTCGAATAATGGTCTTCCTCGTATTAAATGTCAGATAAAAGAATGCTTCCTCGCCGTATGTTATCTCACCTATGTCATTTTTGTCAATGGTTCGATGGTGATTAAATAGGTAATATTTTGGGGATAGTTTTCTTTCACATTTCTGTCTTCTTTCAAAATTTTGTCTGGGCAAAATTTTAGACTTCACATGGTTTGTTTTTCCATCTGCCATGTGTTTATTGTCTTCGGACGTACGTCGCTAAATTAATTGGCTCTTGTCGGAGTTTTCAAAATTTTCTATATCTTGAAATTGTTGCCCCACGATATTTTCTAAAAGTCAATATGAATCTCAGGCTTATCTGATAACACAGTCCTGCGTGATGGAGACAATGTGTATTCAATATCGCGTCTCCACACGAACAATGAGTTCGACCCGCTGTGTTTGTTGTGGGTTTTTACGGGCTCTCGCGACCTCGTTTGTTATTGCTCAATTTGTGACAGATTTGTGTTTGGTCCCCGGCATTTCTGTAGGTCTGCCTTTTAGTGCTGAGCTTTTAAGGCCTATTGTGATCTCTACAATAAACGAACAGGTTTTGTTTCGTTGATTCATGAATTTTATGCATTGAGTTTGTGTAAATCTCAAGTAGGATTGTAAATAGTATCCTCACCGGCGGGGGTTTCGTCTTTTCCCGCCGGGGAGATCTGATACTTTATTTGCAGCCCGTCAACTTTCATGTTGTTGTTGTAACTTCTGTTCGGACTTGCAGTTTTGGTAGGTTCATCTTCATACATTCAGTTCCTTGGTCCTACCAAAATGTATTCTCTTGTTATATCAAGTATTATTACGTTGATTTTGATATACTGTGTTCAAGAGAGATCTTACAGAGGTTTTATATGCCTTTCATGCTGACATGAATATGAAGCGTGATTGTTGCATTTGTGTTACGTAATCACAACTCAACCCTATTTACTACGACTCTTTGTCGCATCTTAATGAGCTTCTTTACTGATCTCTTTATGTAATTAAGGGTCTGTCGAACAACAATGAGATCATGTGTTGGTTTACGTGAGTGAGTAAACCTATTCACCCACTCACCCTTGTTTATTGTGAAAGTGTGCTATTCTTGAAACACAAATGTCTGATTATTTACATTGTGATTTGTTTTGTTTCACACCAAGTTGGTCCCATCTGTATACTGTATTACGCTTATAATTCAGATGGAGTTATGCACTAATTTTAATTTCTTCCCTATGAGAAAATTTAAAATTACTAGCGTGAGTGGGAATGTATTTGGCCGGCCAAGGATCAAGCCTAATGACACGTAAGTCGTGAAGTCTTCTATGGTTTCTTTCTACCAAGTATGTATTACCGGTACAGTCTACTAGAGCATCAAACTGCTTTTTAGTAATGTTCTTACTGTTCTTCTTCTTCTCGACAAATTGTTCGTGTTAGGTCATTTCAAATTCTAAATTTTTGAATAACCTCACTTTCCTGCCGGCGAGAGACTTTAAATGTATTTCCTCTCTTCGGGAATTTAAAATTCTTTAAGGATCTTTCTTGGTTACCTGGAAAAATCTTTGTTCTGGATGTCGGTTGTGTGACTATTTGGTTATTAATAGTAACATTGTTGTAAATGTTTAATATTCTCTCCATATAAAACTCCAGTACTGAATTTCATGTACAGGAGACAAATTACATCGGGAGAGGTCATAATGTAACCATGTTCACTGACACATTATTCATGTTCACTGACACAAAGATCCATAATCCCATTTATCTCATTGAGCTTACATTTGGTGATTAACGCTACAAACATTTAATGTGTTCATCTCTACTGCGTTTTAAGAGAAGGAAAATTATTACAATCGACTTCGGGGTTACTGTTTGCAACGCCCTTCTGTTACGTCGTGTACTTTTATAAGTTTGTATCCTGCTCCATTATGAGCATGTATATACATTAAGTTGTTGTGAATGAGGAAATCACTACGTTGTTTATCATATACAACGTTTCTCGCATTTTTCACATTACGCTTTCCTGTTACACCTTGACGACATGTTCATTACGCCGTCATGTGTCTCTCATACACCTGTGCGTCGTTCTCTTACATCGGTTAGACGTTTCCGGTACGCCATAACGCCGTTTGTCACGTCATTTCTTCATTTACGAGATGCATATTTTATATCCATTCATCGGCACTTCCTTTGATTCTCCATCGTCGGTCGTCGGCGGGAGGGGAAGTCCGTTCGTTTGGCGTCAACCTTCCACTTGTATCAATTCCTCTCGGGTTTTTCACATTGTGATTTACTTAGGTTCGTCGTTACTCTACGAAGAGAGTTCTGTTCAGACCTTGTTGTTTCCAGTCTTGAGTTCAGAATATCAAAATTGTATTGGAATCAACAGTATTTGGTCAAATACTGTTATATGGAATAGGTCTTTGGATTATGGACGTGGATATTCTCTGAGGACGACGGCGGGATTGTGAATGACGGACTAGTCGCCTTTAATTGAATTCAGCACAGTGTTGTGTTAACACAGAACCATGTTGACTTTAACACACAAACATTATGTTGAGATCCATTTACCTTAGGATTGTGCTTAAACAACACAATGTTTTCGTGGTGTACTTGGGGGACAGTTTTTCCGACTTTCTCCATCAAGTACTTTATTCCTGTATAGACCGTTACACCAATGGTTAGACTTTGACATTATGGTTCTGTCATCAACCTTAGGGTTGTTTATTATATGTAGGACCTTACTCACTACGTTCGTTTTTCGGGTTCGGTCTCTACAGCGGATTTATTTGTCCTGGTGCCGAGGACGTGATACCGTTCCCGACTCTATTTCCCTCGTAATTGACTTCCTCCTTCACCTTCACCAGGATAGGAAGTCTCATATTAGCACCATGGAAGGCTATCGATCTGCTCTGGCTAGGGTGTTACGTCTTACCTTTGGTACCAACATTAGCCTTAACGATAATATCTCTGCGCTTATTCGCGCCTTCGCATTACAGTCGCGTTGTACTCGCCAACTGTTACCGAAATGGGATATCGGTGTGGTTCTGTGTGCTCTGATTATACCACCTTTTGAACCCTTAGAGTCCGCGTCTATAAAAGCTGTGTCTTATAAGACGGCCTTTGTGGCGGCGTTTGCTTTGGCGTCCAGAGTGTCTGAACTTCATGCTCCTGAAAGATCTTCTATGACCTGGACAGCGGATTGGTCTTGCATTCCTTTTCGGCCCATTCCTGAATTTATCGCCAAAAATGAGTCTGTTCGTTCAGGTCCGTGCGCTCAACGTTCGTACTCCATTCCTGCGTTGTCAGACTTTGTACATGGCCTCGAGGACGATCTTCTGCTATGTCCTGTTCGAGCCATCCGCCACTATCTTACTCGTACCGATTCCGTTCGCGGCTCTCGGCTACGGTTATTCTGTCCCTTCGCCTGTCAGCAAGGCTTGACATTTAAAAAAGCCGCGTAGTTGAAGAAGACCATAAAATAGTCTTATCAATTGGCAGAAGGTAGATATACCATTGACGCCCCCACTACTGTCTTCTGCTTCTTCTAATGTGATTCGTGCCATCGCTGCGTCATGGCCTTTATGGAAGAACTGGCCCCTCCATGACATTGTCCTGTCTTGTGCCTGAACAATTAACTCCACGTTCACTAATTTCTGTCTGAGAGATATGACAGTGCAATCAATAGTGTGACCACGCTTGGGCCACTGGTGGCTACCCAGCACGTTGTGAGTAATTTCAGAAAAAGAGGGGGGGGGGCGGCAAAATTGTCACCATCGCGGCAAGACAGCCATCTTGCTGTATCATCTCATCTCATCTCATCTCAGTCATATTATTATTATTACATATATTATATGATAAAAGGCATCTCAGAAGGTAGAAATAAGTCAGTTGACCGGCCGTGGATTCTATAATCACCAATGAAGGCCTGACACCAGGATAGGGTTTACTCCTAACTGAAAATTTGCTTGTGTTCTTCAGAAACTGACTCCCTTCTAGATGTCTCAGCTGGGTCCTCTGTGTTTCAACTCAAAAGACACCTGCTCCAGGCCTAGGGTCAACAGTAGTGATGACAGTACAGGGAGTTGACGTTGCGCAGCCGGACCCAGAGAGCAAGCACGGTCAATTCCAACGCATCCTTCATCACTCCAAGTATGGTGAGTTGACCTCAAGAGGCTTGCGGACTGAGAGTGGTGTGGACTTGGTCACCCTCTAAGCTTCGGCTAGTATACGCTCTCACCGAACTTAATGGTTGGACCAAGGATCTCCCTGTATGCAATGGCTTGTGGCTGTTTTCCCCCCCTAGTCATACAGTGCCTACCAAGGGGACCTTCTTGTTGCCTATCGTGCCCCGGGTATCCTACAACTTGGTGGAAATGTGTACCACACCACGAGCACAGCTACATGGATGGAGACACTCAGATAAGTGAAACTGTATCAACTCCTTCAATTACCCTTTACGTCTGTGACCAGGGTTAACTTGTTGAGTAATAATGTCTCAGATTTATACCCATGTCTGTGTCGTTCCAGCGATTACTAGTCTGCTATGGGAGTTACCACGAGGCCGAGATTCCCGCCTCCATATGTTGGTACTGTGGCATGAATTGAAACAGGTTTAAGATTTGGGAATCATATATCAAACATTTATAAACAATGTTTCTATTTGTTACCAAATCAAACCTGTTTCAATTTGATTGACCCTCCCTCCGTCCCCTCATGCCGGCCTTAAACACTACAGGTCTCGGTAATTACAATGAGAAAGAGGACTAGAATGGTTTGAGCAGAGCCTTTATAGTAATGCCGCTGGGATAGATGGGAGAGCTCTCCTAGGGGCGGACAACTCTCCGCTAGGGGAGCTAACTTTTAGTTTTAACTTCCGTTTTCTACGTTGTATCATCTTCCTGACGGAGATTAATAGGCATGAATTGAAACAGGTTTGATTTGGTAACAAATAGAAACATTGTTTATAAATGTTTGATATTTCTATCATTATTCAATATAAGAAGAAGAATCTAAAAACCTTCACATTTCACCTTTAATTTTTCCTCCAATTTAAGGGTCATGTCATGTCAGTAGAATATTTTAATTCTTTCAACAACGAAGGAACACATCACACCTTGCAATTTAGTTATCTTAGCTCTATTACTTTGGCATAATTAATGCGTTCCTAAGTATAAGCACCAAAATCCAAGATGGCCATCATTACCATGGCAACCGATATATATACATTGTATATATCTTTGTGCAAATGAAGTTTCTTCAAATATTTTTGATCATGTATTCAATATATATAAAAACTTTGAGATATCTTCATTTTTGGAAGTATCAAAATTTTCTACTGACAACCCCAATTAAGGTGGCTCCCTGGTTTCGGTGCAAAGTCATGTCATTTTTCTCATATTTTTTGTATAGCTCAGGAAGTCCATCCTATATCAGAAAATGATATAAAAATTGGGGCATAGCGTATTACTTTTTTCTAATTTGCAGGTTGTATAACGTGTACCTGTGGCAAATTGGTACAATGTGATTACTATGTAAAACACTCAATACTTGAGACATAATTGTTTTCAGAATATTCAAAAGTCATGTCAATTTTCTCATTTTTTTACTATGTATTCCTTGAAGTATGTAGTTTTTTAATAACTCAAATATAAGGTAGGTCGCCATCCAAAAAAGGGCATGAATAGGGCTCCGAATCTACGTACTCCCACATTTTCTCCCGCCATTTTGCATGAAGTCGCAACAATGCAACGTCATGACGTCGACAAATGCCACGCCAACAAAGAGTTTGCCATTCGACGTCATGACGTCACAAACGATGCTTAGTAAACGCCGCATGTCACAGTATCTCATTCTATCCATTCGCGCACAAGAGTACGACTATAAGGGACGTAATTGCTATGCGCAAAAAGCTGCGCAGACCAGCCATTCTTGTAACCAGGGAGCCACCTTAAGAACGAGCTCAGCGTGTTATTCAACATCAGGACTGCACAAATTGAAAATTCTGCTTAACCCAAATATGGGTTACGCTAAAAAATTTTGGGTAACCCTTCATTGATTTGCATAACCCATCACTATTGTATACCCGTAATTCACGTGAACTGAAAATGGGTTACGCATGATGAAAATTGCGTAACCTCTGTGCGAACCAAACCTATTGTTCGCGCAATTTGTGCAGCCCTGAACATGTATTTTCAAATTTAAAGAATGACCGCTTTGTCTCCAATATGTACTCGGGACCATATTTATGTACAAGTCTGTGATTTTGCAATTTGATATACATGTACTGTATATGTATTGTAACATATATTTGTTTATTTTTCCATGGAACTGTTACTGAGTAAACCTTGATTTTATATGCTCAATTTAAAAACAATGTCTTGTGTTTGAAATGGCTAGTTAGATTTTTACCCACGAATACATTCTGATATCTCTATTTGTAATTGAGATCCAGTGATAGAGAAATGGTGGTTCCCCAGAGCCTGTATGGTTTATAAAGGGGCGTCAAATGGTGTCATCATGGAGCAAAGAGTTAATATAGATTCCATATATCAAATAATCTTCAGGGGTCTCACACAATTTTTGAATACTTTTACACAATGCATTACTGATTAGACCGTTTTTGCTAATTTTCACTACTTCAATACTGTCATAACCATAATTGTTCACATCAAATGCTATTTGAATGCATAAAATATCTTTCTTCATACTTGGTGTATACATTCCAAATTTGGCGCAGTTCCACAATGGGATAAACATTGGGGGGTCCTGTGTGACTCTTTGATATACATGTAATAATGCAAGAAGACGTTTAATTCAGGAATTTCACAATTGTTTTCAGGAAGACCTGGAGTGACGTCACAAAAGGTGTCACTGTGGTTAGTAGTAGTATACAAGCAGATAGTCACAGTGACCTATGACCTCGGGTCAAACCACTTTTAATCGGGAGGGGTGCAAGGTTGTTGTTGACCTATGACAGCCAATCAGAAGCGAGTATTTTGAGCTCGGCTGGGAAGGCAAGTTCACGTGACTTTTGACCTCAAATTCCTACGCTGTGATGCGGTCATGTCTGGCGGTGATGCGGTCTGCCTCCGCAGATAAAAAGTAGTCCCAAATATGTGGGTTTTCGGGAGAATCATCGTCAATCTTCAGGGGCGAGAGGGACCACAAGTGGACCGATTGGGTCGAGTGAGGTATCAAAGTGAAGCATTCGTGAAGGCGCATCTGATGGGCTGTGTGTGTATGGGGTTGAAATATCGTCATTCTGCGCATGCGTGGTGGACAAAGGGTATGGAAATAGACGTCTAGGTGGGCCACTAGTGGTCCTATGGAGTCGTATGAGGTATCAATGTGAAGCATGTGTGAAGGAGCATCCGACAGGATGGGTGAGATGTGGAACTGACGTAATTCTGCGCATGCGCAGTAGACAAAGTGTATGGAAATAGACGATTTATGACCCAAACCTACACCTGCTTTGCTTCATGCCTAATCTCCGCAAGGAATTATCAATACGAACGGTTAAAACGGAAGTTTAAAACAAAAGTTGTCTCCCCTGGGGAGTTATCTCCCCTTTAGGGAGCTTTCTCTCAGCTCAGCCAGGATATATAAGGCCTGCATCAACTTCCTCTTTTCTCGTTTGTAACCTTGAGTGGTCACATCAGGGAGTTCAATACAGTGCTAGTTGTTGTTGTATAAACTTGTACTTTATTTACGGAAAATTATTCTTGAATTATGTCTAAGTATTCTATCCCAATTATTTCAAATTCTTGCCGTTCGTGTGGGCGAGTTTCGAACGTTTAGATGCCCACACGCGTTGTTTCGCATGTAAAGATAAATTATGCTATCGAAATAACACGTGTGCTGAATGTTTGTCTTGGGATGCATGTACTTGGAAAAATTATGCTCACGCACGTAGGTCTTATCTACTACAGGCTACTGAGAACCCCGCTCTATCGGAGGTCGATAGACGCGTTTTAGTAATTGCCTTAGTGGAAGACATCAAAATTAATGAAGGTCTTGGAGGTCCCGATTGGATTTGTCTCATAAATTGAAAAGTCCGACACCTTCTTCTGTGTCTGGAAATATTCCACCTAGTGGTACCGTTGTACAGGTAGATAACGAGAGTGTTCTTGATAGCCTAGCCTCCACTGGTATAGCCTTGTCTGGAGGCCTTGGGAAAGCGGTTTCTTTGTTCGGACAAACAAAGGCCAGGTCGCGGTTGCCGGGGCACTCTATTGTCTCCAATGGACAAAAGAATTCGATCTCACCGTGTGTCAGTTAGAGGGCTCCTTGGGAGAGCAGCCGTGAAGGCTGAAAGGACTACCCTCTTAAAATAAGTTAAATAAATAAATAAATAAAGTTCACCGACTCCTTTGTCAATTGGTCTTTCACCGGCTGATTCTTACAATAGGAGTAAACATCGTCGTTTATCTCCTTTACGATTTAAATCTACCTCTGCTGTTTGGTCTAAAAAGAAAACAGCCTCTCATTCTATGGAAGGGCGTTCGAACTCGACTTTGAATGTTCGGATTACGGATTGTTTATAAATGTTTAATTTTTTTAATCCTTGTCAATGGGACTGTTTGCACGTTAGATAGTGTTAAATCCCAGACAGTTCAGAGCCGGTTGGTAAGTTTTGTCTGGCGTGTTTGTGCACAAACCCGTTTCTTTGTTCGGACAACAAAGGATTCTGTACAAAGCCCGGCTTTCTCGACCGCGCTTTGTTATCGGGAACGTGTTTTGTCCAGACTACAGTGTGTGAGCCTGACCGGCTAGGATATTTTTATGCCGTTGGAACTGTATGAAATTGAACAAAGATTTTACTTCACGGAATAGAAATGCTACGTACTATAACTTCGGAGAATTACAAGTGTCTGCAGGGAATTTGCAGATCTTCATTTTTTACCCCTCGGGCAGATTTTGCCCGAGCGGTATTGTCGTTGCCTCCGTCGTCTGTCCGTCTGTCCGTCCGTCCGTCTGTCCATCATATCATTGTAAACACATTATCTCAAAAAGTCCTTCACTTACAACGATGAAACTTCATACAGTTGTTTAATACAGCCAGTACCAGAAGCCTATTGAAAGTCGGTGCCATTGGATGTGTTTTTCAGGAGTTATGCCCCTTTATACATGTCTGGCTGTTTTTATCCTTGTAAACACATTATTTCAAAAAGTCCTTCACTCACAACAATGAAACTTCATACAGTTGTTTAATGCAGCTAGTACCAGAAGCCTATTGAAAGTCGGTGTAATCGGATGTGTTTTTCAGGAGTTGTGCCCCTTTATACATGTCTGTTGGTCCATATCCTTGTAAACACATTATCTCAAAAAGTCCTTCACTCACAACAATGAAACTTCATACAGTTGTTTAATACAACCAGTACCAGAAGTCTATTGAAAGTCGGTGCCATTGGATGTGTTTTTCAGGAGTAATGCCCCTTTATACATGTCTGTCTGTTTTTATCCTTGTAAACACATTATCTCAAAAAGTCCTTCACTCACAACAATGAAACTTCATACAGTTGTTTAATACAGCCAGTACCAGAAGCCTATTGAAAGTCGGTGTAATCGGCTGTGTTTTTCAGGAGTTCTGTCCCTTTATACATGTCTGTTGGTCCATATCCTTGTAAACACATTATCTCAAAAAGTCCTTCACTCACAACAATGAAACTTCATACAGTTGTTTAATACAGCCAGTACCAGAAGCCTATTGAAAGTCTGTGCCATGGGATGTGTTTTTCAGGAGTTCACACAAACCTGTGTGGAGTGAATAGACAGTAATCGTTCGACTACATCTACTATAGGTAATCACTGCTCTATTGCTATATTGTTTTGATCTATATCATACAGGTAAAATTATGCCCACCCCAAATATGTGAGTTGTTGGGGTCAGAAACATTATTTCCACAATTGCTCTGGGCCCGGCTCGAGGGGTCCCGATGGCGACAGCCACATGTCGTTGGGTTGTTGTTGTTGTTCTTGTGTTTCGGACCTTTCCAGTTTTTGGTAGTTTACTTCTATATGTATTCAGTTCATTGTTCCTACCAAAATTTAGTCTCTTGTTCTATCAAGTGTTATTCTGTTTATTTGATATGTGATCAAGAGAGAATTTGCAGAGGTTTTTCTCTGTCTTTGATTCTTACGTGTTGTTGTTGTTACCATGTACGTACGTCCGTCCGTCCAAGCGTCCGTCCGTCCGTCAACATGTTCTTGTCCGCTGAATATCTGTAGATCTATGAAGTCGGGCCTGACCAAACTTTGGTGAGAGCTTCCTGAATGTTGACTGATGAAATGATTAGATTTTCAGATGGCTATGATTTTATGATTTTTAATTTTTTTTTTATTATTTATTGATGGCTCAGCTTTTGCACTGTTATCTATGCCCATCAACATGTTCTTGTCCGCTGAATATCTGCAGATCTATCAAGTCGGGCCTGACCAAACTTTGGTGAGAGCTTTTTGAATGTTGACTGATGAAATGATTAGATTTTCAGATGCCTATGATGATTTCATGATTTTTAATTTTTTTTTATTATTATTTATTGATGGCTTAGCTTTTGCACTGTTATCTACGCCTGTCGGGAACCCTTGGTTGCAGGTTTCATTGTGAATTTTGAAGGTTCCCTGATACAAGAAAGCCTGGTCCATTCAAGATTCTCATTGAATGAAGGACATTTTTCTTTAATTTTGCTATTAAATCATTCTATTCTACATCATATGATTTATCCTAAAACTTTTGCATGAACCATATTTGTGTTCACACATTTAACTGGTACAACATAATGCTTCAATTTTTGTCACCAAACATGTTACTGTACTTCGGAAATTATTTAAAACGAGTGATTAGGAGAGCCCATTTTTAGCCTGACTCTGGGCAATTTTGAACCAGTTTGCATACCTGGAGCTTATGCCCCCCCCCCGCCAAATTATGATAAGGGTGGGCCTGTGTTAATCAATGTGTTTACTTGTTATCACACTTGTGCAATGCATAAATTGCCACTGATAAAGCTACACTTTCTTGCATGCTGTAATCCCAGCACACCACTCATGTGAAACCTTAGAAGTGTTATATACGGTATCCAGGGATTTTTTGCAGGTTCCGATCTCCCAGTTCCTTTTCGTAATTCATTATTGAGGGTCCAATTTTTTTAAGTGAATTTCGGCGCAAAGAGCCTGTGATCAATCACAAAACAGAGGTTTCTTAACATGAAATTCAATATTCAGCTATGCAATCAGATCGATATTGAGGCTCCCAGAAGATTTTTCTAGGAGTATTTCCTTCAGAAATCGTTTCAAATTGAACAACAACACCACTTTCGTTTTTTGTTTCATTTGAGTTTTGGGCGCCCATATGTTTTCCGAAACTAAATTGGCTCTAGATGCAGCCCTGATCCTACGACTAAAAAAAAACAGGCTGAGGGGTCCACGCACCTTTTAGGTGCTTGCCTGCAATTCATGTTGCGTTTGTCTTCGTCGTCAAGTCAAAGCTATACACTACGACTCTGTTACATTTTAATGAGCTACCTTATTACTCTCTTTGTGTAATCAAGGGTGTGTGGAACAACAAAAGAGATCACGAGATTGTTTATTAAGAAATTGTGCTATTCTTTGGAACACATTTTTCTGTTAGTAAATATTGCATTGTGATATATTTATTTTTCACAACCAAATTTTTCCCATCGGATACTGAATTAGACTTACAATTCAAATTGGGTTGAGCTTTAATTTTATTTTCTTCTTTCTGAGAAATTATTATTATTAGCTTGAGTGTGAGTTTATTTCTACGAGAAGTCTTTAGAATTGCTCTCGTTCGACGACACGTAGGGTGTTTGATCTTTCCCTTGTGTGTTGGCCGGACAAGATCAAGCCTGAAGTTTCTCAATCATCTGCTTGGGACAGCATAAGTCTGTTCCATCGGGCGGTCTTCTTGTTCTTCGTAAGTTACTTTCGTCCGAGTATGATTGCCGGTTACAGCCTTGTAAGAAGAACGACAGACTGCTCCTTAGCAATGTTTTTCTCCTCGACAGCCTCGTCCAAACGTCTTTTGGTCTACAGCATTTGTTTGATCTTAATTTTTATTCCGGATGATAATTTCATCTATTCCATTTCAGGACTTATGTGTAGTTTAAACCTCTAATTTGGGGGCGAGTCTAGATTGAACATTGTTCTTGTTTGGTCAATTCAATTTGTGAAATTTAATGACCTTATAGTTCATCTACCGGCGAGAGACATCAAAATGTATTTGCTCTCTACGGGGAATTTAAAATTTTATTTTATTTTATTTACGTTGGAAGTTTCTTTGTGTTGATTGTCGGGGATGTTACTACCAGGCGAAGTTACGCTCTCGATTAACGCTGGGAACAATGAATTTGTTCATCTCCTCTGCGTTTCAAATCTCATTACAGTTTCGCGTACTACGGCTGTTTTGTTTCGGACTCCACTGTGATTTTTCGAGTTTCGGCTTTACAGTTTTCAGATTCAACTTCAGTTGTTTTTCCATAACGTGGTTCCTGTCATCTCAACGTCGTTTTTCTCGTACATTTTTAAGGTTTTACCCTGCTCCTTTGTGAGCGTATATGTACAATAAATTGAACTGATTTGTAAGAATTTGGCAAAATCACTACGCCGTTTCTCAAGCAACGCCTTTCGCGTTTCGCATTACGTCGTTTCTGTTACACCTCGTCGACGTTCCATTACGCAGTCACGTTGTGCTCTTACACCTGTACGTCTTTCTCGTACATCTGTTAGACGTTCCTGTACGCCATAACGCCGTTCACCACGTCGTTTCTTTTATACCTCCTTATCAGGGTCGTCAAGTTCGACAGTCCCGGTCTCCATTTCTAGATCATTTTCTTGATTGTCATAGAACACTGGCATATGGCGCAGCGGAAACGCACCGAGCTGTTGATCGAGAAGACCCGGGTTCGAGTCCCACCTGCGCAGAATTCTAAAAAAAAAAAAAAAAAAAAAAATAGAAAAAGATATCCTCATGTGGGCTGCAGACAAGGACCGTCTCAACGCGCAGGTCCGCTTCACACTGCTTGTTCTACGTCATCTCGGCTTCATTCCTCATCCTCTGAAGTCGGAGTTTCGGAGTTTTGTCATCAGCGTATCAGACACGACAACAGTGGCAAAGCCTTCTGGGTTTACTCACTTCCACGCAGGATCTTACTCATTACAGTCGTCTCCAAGTTCGGCCACTGCAGTACCATCTGTCTCCTTATCTTCAGAGGTCCTCTCTCAATCCTGCTGTGCCGGTATTGACGTCTTTACATCCACATCTGATTTGGTGGCAGTCCCGCCACAACATCATGCGGGGAGTTCCGTTCCGTTTTCCTACTCCGGATCACCATCTCTACACCGATGCTTCCGAGACCGGCTGGGGAACCCAATCGGGATGATCTGGAGGTCTCCGGCAGATGGTCGACTTTAGATGCCAGACTTCACATCAACCTTCTGGAGATGAAGGCAGTCATCCTTGCAGTTCAACATTGGAGTTGCCGTCTCATGAATTCGTCCCTCCTCATAGCTACGGACAACTCTACGGTCATTGCCCACATCAACAAGATGGGTACCACCCGATCTTTCTCAACGTTTCGACTGGTGTGGGATCTTTTCGACTGGGCTCTCATTCATCACTGTCTTCTCAATGCTCGCCATGTCCCGGGTCGGCTCATTGTCTTAGCGGACTGCCGGTCTCGTCCCAACACTGTCCTTCAGACCGAATGGCAACTTCATCCGGAGGTTTTCCGTCAGATCTGCAGCATTTGGGATCCCCCATTGATCCACCTGTTTGCGACGAGAAACAACGCGCAGCTGGCCCTCTTCGTCAGTCCGATTCTGGATCCTCAAGCCTTCGCCATCGACGCTCTTTCGATCAACTGGGACAACTTTCTGGCTTATGCCTACCCACCGATGGCCCTCATTCTGGAAGTTCTCCAAAAGATTGCCCAACACGACTACGTCGTGCTGCTCGTGGTTCCGTGGTGGCCTCGTCGTCAGTGGTTTCCGGTTCTGCTTCCAATTCTCACGGCTCCGCCACGTCGTCTTCCAGTTTGACCCAGCCTGTTGCGTCAACCTCACGGGATATTTCATCACAACCCGCGCTGGCTCAACTTACACGTCTGCAGACTATCCAGAGTGCACTCTCTGTCCAAGGATTTTCAGCTGAAGTTGCACAGACGATGGTTTCAGCCAACCGATCTTCCACATCGCAGCTCTATGAGGCGAAATGGGCCTATTTCGTCTCCTAGTGCCGAGAACGTGATGCCGATCCCGACTCTGCCTCTATTTCCCTCGTAGCTGACTTCCTCCTTCACCTTCGTCGTGATAAGAAGTTTCAAACTAGCACCATTGAAGGGTATCGATCTGCTTTGGCTAGGGTTTTACGTCTTTCTGCCGGCATCGAGATTAGTCTAAACGACAATATCTCTGTGCTCATTCGGGCCTTCGCGTTACAGTGTCGCCGTACTCGCCAGCTGTTAACGAAATGAGATATTGGTGTGGTTCTGTGTGCTCTGATTCGTCCGCCCTTTTGAACCCTTACAGTCCGCTTCTCTAAAAGCTGTTGCCCACAAGACTGCTTTTCTGGCGGCTTTTGCTTTGGCGTCTAGAGTGTCTGAACTTCATGCTCTTGAGAGATCATCTATGACCTGGACGGCGGATTAGTCTCGCATTTCCCTTTGACCCATTCCTGAGTTCATCGCCAAAAATGAGTGTTCGCCTAGGTCCGTGTGCTCAACATTTGTACTCCATCCCTGCGTTATCAGACTTCGTGCATGACCTTGAAGACGACCTTCTGTTATGCCCTGTTCGAGCCATACGCCACTATCTCACTCGTACCGATCCCGGTCGGGGCTCTCGTCTATTATTCTTGTCCCTTCGGCCGTCTGCAGTGCGTGACATTACTAAGAATACCATTGCTTCGTGGTTGAAGAAGACCATAAAGTGGTCATATCAATTGGCCATTGACGCTCCCCCACTACTATCTACTGCTTCTTCTCATGAAATTCGTGCCATCGCTACGTCATGGCCTTTATGGAAGAACTTGTCCCTCTATGACATTGTCCAGTCCTGTGCTTGGACGGCAAACTCCACGTTCACCAATTTCTATCTGAGAGATATGTCAGTGCAATCAGATAGAGTGACCACGCTTGGGCCGCTGGTGGCTGCCCAGCACGTGGTCAAGTAAATTACAAAAACAGGGGGGGGGGGGCATTTTTCATCATCGCAGCAAGTCAGCCAGCTTGCTGTATCATCTCATCTCATCTCTCAGTCATATCATATGTCCACATACTACATGATCACCTAAGAAAGAAGTAATAGGTCAGCTTGCCAGCCACCGACTCTCAAGTCATCAATCAAGGCCTGACACAATGGAGAGTTTTAATCTTTGCCTTTACTGCAGATTTGCTTGTGTCATTTCAGGTTGAAGCTATGACCTTCTTCTAGATCATCTCAGCTGAGTCACCTGCGGTCAACTCACAAGTTCAACGTACAAAGAACTGACACTTTTGTGAGTACTATGTTTGTTTCAGGTTACCAGTGTCAGCAACAGGGACTAAAGTACAGAGAGTTGACTTAAGACGGCTTGTGGACTGAGGGTGGTGTAAGATGGTCACCGTGTATGCTACGTAGGCGATAGAATGCCCTTTCCGATTCATACATCGCTTACTTTCGAATACTCACAGTGCTCTAGTGCCCGAGTCACTTCTGGTTGGTAAAATTGTGCACCACATCCACGATCACAGAGTTGGACACCGTGTATGCTACGTTGGCGGTAGAAGACCCCTTCCGATTCATACATTGCTTACTTTCGAATACTCACAGTGCTCTAGTGCCCGAGTCACTTCTGGTTGGTAAAATTGTGCTCCACATCCAAGATCACAGCTACATGGATGAAGACATTCATAAGATAAGTAACTACTTTCTTAACTCCATGACTACCCACTGCGTCACCGACCAGGGTTTTTCTTGTTGAGTATTAATGTCTTGTTTGTGATCTTCTCAGCGGATATTCAGCCTGCTATTGGAACTACAACAAGGCCGAGGTTCCCACCTCCATATGTTGGTAGTGAGGCATGAAGCAAAGCAGGTGTAGGTTTGGGTCATAAATATTAAACATTTATAAACAATGTTACTATTTATAACCAAACCAAACCTGCTTTGCTTTGATTGCCCTCCCATCCTTCCCCTCACTCCGCGGCCTTGTACACCACAGGTCTCGGTTTATAACAATGAGAAAGAGGAAGTTGATGCTGTATGCAGGCCTTATATATCCTGGCTGAGCTGAGAGAGACAACTTTTGTTTTAAACTTCCGTTTTACCCGTTTGTATTGATAATTCCTTGCGGAGATTAGGCATGAAGCAAAGCAGGTTTGGTTTGGTTATAAATAGTAACATTGTTTATAAATGTTTAATTTTTTGGGTCTAGGTGAGCCTCCAATGGGCGTTTTGGGACCGACGTGGGTCCCTAGTGGGCCAATGGGGTCGAGTCAGGTATCAATGTGAAGCATATGTGAGGGGGCATCCGATGGGCTGGGTGTGGAGTTGGAATATCGTCATTCTGCGCATGCGCAGTAGACAGATTATGGAAATAGACGTTTTGGGATCTAGGTGAGCCCCTAATGGGTCGATGGAGTCGTATGAGGTATCAATGTGAAGCATTCAAGAAGGAGCATCCACCTGGACTAGTGTCTTGGCCGCTGTCAACATTCTGCGCATGCGCAGACGGAATTTTGGGAAAGGGTATGGAAATAGACGTTTTGGGGTCTAGGTGAGTCCCTAGTGGGCCGATGGAGTCGAGTGAGGTATCGTTGTGAAGGATACGTGAGGGGGCATCCGTCTGTCGTTCGTTTTCAACATTCTGTGCATGCGCAGACAGGGAATTGTGGGAAAAGGGTATGGAAATAGACGTTTTGGGATCTAGGTGGGCCACTAATGGTCTGATTGAGTCGAATAAGGTATCAAGGTGATGCATACGTGAGGGCACATCCGACTGGGTGGATGATTGTTAGAAATATCGTCATTCTGCGCATGCGCAGGCAGGCCGTAGTATGGAAATAGACATTTTGAGGCCGATATGGGCCACTATTGGTCCGAATGGGTCGTGGGAGGTGTCAAAGTGAAGCTTTTGTGGGGTAGAGTTAGAATTGGGTGTTTCTTAGTGCAAGTCGCGGCAATCTGCGCATGCACAGTTGGGTGTAGTGAGTAAAGTGGCCATTTTGGGGGTGCGTGGGTGTGTGTTTGGGGTAGCGATGGACCATCCTTGGTCCGAATGCGTCGTCTGGGTCTCATTTTGTAGCTCTCATGGTGTAGACCCCGATTTGAGGGCTGTCCATGTCATCTGTGAAGTCATCGGTGACATCAGTACAAGGAGTAGAGAAAGTGGGCATTTTGGGGCAGTGAAGGAAGGTATTTGGTGTAGAGATGGACCATCCTTGGTCCAAATGCGTCATGTGGGGGTGTCATTTTGTAGCTTTCGTGGTATAGACCCCGATATGAGGGATGTCACGTCATTGGTGACGTCATGAGAACGAGTAGTAGCTAAAGTGGGCATTTTGTGGCAGTGAAGGAAGGTATTTCGGGTAGAGATGGACCATCCTTGGTCCGAATGCGTCATGTGGGGTGTCATTTTGTAGCTCACGGGGTGTAGACCCTGATTTGAGGTATGTCCACAGCATCTGTGCCGTCATCGGTGACGTCATCAGTAGGAGTAGTAGCGAAAGTGGGCATTTTGTGGAAGTGAAGGAAGGTATTTGATGTAGAGATGGACCCCTATTGGTCTGAATGGACCGTGTGCGGTATCAGTGTGAAGCTCTCGTGGGTCAGACTGGCTTATT
>JAVTVY010055097.1:0-31345 GCA_036873755.1 Hanleya hanleyi
GGAAATATTTTAGGACATAAAATGATGTTTTCTTGCTTCAAGAAAACTAATCTGTCCATTGTGTAAGAAGTTTTTTTCTTAAAAAACCCTTAAAATTTATGAAAGTTTAAATCATGACAAAATGGCGTATGTTGAAATCGGAATAAGTGATTCATAGATGTGAATTAAATATAGAAGATTAAATATAAAAATTTGGCTGCTCTTTTGGTCAAAACATAGTTTTTTCTCATTCAAGAAAATTCCAAAATATTGAGAAAATTCAAGATTAGATTTCTTTAACTTTTATGAGTAAAAAATTAGTTCTTCAACATATGTATTAATGTGTAATTACACTCATTCTGTAAATGTAAAAAATGTAAATTATTATGTAAAACATTTTAGGAAAAAGCTTAGAAAATATTTTTACTGACTGTGAATTAGAATATTCACCATGATCATGGTATGTAACACGACTTCAGAAGGGAAAATTCACAGTTACATTCGTAATGTTCAAATTATGTTCATATTCATGCCTGTCATGATTCGTCTGATAATTCGATATAGCCGAGGCATGACAGAAGACAAATTTGGCAGCATCATGAAGACCATCCTTTTTATTCATACATGAAGGCTTTCAGAATAGCCTTCGTGACCCCATAACCTTTTTCAAATAGCTCCATATTTGAACAGCAGACAGTGTGTTGTATAATTCATCCCCCATCTGATTGTTGTCCCCCGCTACTTAGTAGGGGGGGGACTTAGAAACACCGGTGTCCGTAATTCCGTAATTCCGTGATTCCGTAATTCTGTAATTCCGTAATTCCGTAAGATTTTCTTGTCCGGACAATAACTCGTGAACGATTCAACCGATCAACTTCAAACTTGGGATGTGCCTTGACATTGGCGAGAGGACGGTTGGGATTGTTTTTCAGCAATGTGCGTAATCCAATATGGCCGCCGTCAGCCATTTTGGATTATAAGCAGTACGATCTTAGATTTTCTTGTCCGGACAATAACTTGTGAACGATTTAACCGATCAACTTCAAACTTGGGGTGTGCCTTGACATTGGTGAGAGGACGGTTGGGATTGTTTTTCAGCAATGTGCGTAATCAAATATGGCCGCCGTCAGCCATTTTGGATTATAAGCAGTTCGATCTTAGATTTTCTTGTCCGGACAATAACTCGTGAACGATTTAACCGATCAACTTCAAACTTGGGGTGTGCCTTGACATTGGTGAGAGGACGGTTGGGATTGTTTTTCAGCAATGTGCGTAATCAAATATGGCCGCCGTCAGCCATTTTGGATTATAAGCAGTTCGATCTTAGATTTTCTTGTCCAGACAATAACTCGTGAACGATTTAACCGATCAACTTCAAACTTGGGGTATGCCTTGACATTGGTGAGAGGACGGTTGGGATTGTTTTTCAGCAATGTGTGTAATCTAATATGGCCGCCATCAGCCATATTGGATTATAAGCAATTGGATCTTAGATTTTCTTGTCCGGACAATAACTCCTGAACGATTTAACCGATCAACTTCAAACTTTGTGTGTGCCTGGACATTGGTGAGAGGATGGTTGTGATTGTTTTTCAGCAATGTTGTAATCTAATATGGCCGCCGTCAGCCATATTGGATTATAAGCAGTTGGATCTTGTCCGGACAACAACTCGAGAACGATTCAACCGATCTACTTCATATGTGGGGAGTGACTTGACATTGTTGAGAGGAGGATTAGGATTGTTTTTCAAGGACATGCTTGATCCAATATGGCAGCCATACTGGATTTCATTGCATTTTAAGCAGTTTGATATTGTCCGCACAATAACTGGAGTACGATTCAACTGATCTACTTCCAACTTGGGGAGTGCCTTGACATCGGTGAGAGGACGGTTTGGATTTTTTTTCAGCGATGTGCATAATCCAATATGGCCGCCGTCAGCCATATTGGATTGTAAGCAGTTGAATCTTGTCTGGACAATAACTCGAGAACGATAAAACTGATCTACTTCATACCTGGCGAGTGCCTTGACATTGTTGATCTCGAGGAGGATTAGGATTCAAGGACGTGCTTAATCCAATATGGCCACCATCGGCCATACTGGATTTCATTGGATTTTAAGCAGTTTGATCTTGTCCGGACAATAGCTGGAGTACGATTCAACTGATCTACTTCAAACTTGGGGAGTCCCTTGACCTTAGTGAGAGGACAGTCATGTATTATGTTTTATGAATGTGCATAATCCAATATGGGTGCCATCTGCTGTATTAGATTATGTTAAGCTCATCAGCGATATCTCCATTTTCAAATCATACTCTTATCAATGATATGAGATATCATCGACCCCAAAAAATCGACCACAGAGGTCCATGGCCCCCGCAGCAGCAGCGCCAGTTATGGTGGATGTAATCCACCATAACTGGTGCTGCTAGCGGGGGACATGGACCTCTATGGTCGATTTTTTGGCCTTCACATGTTTGTATCCATATTGTTTTGATGTCTCTATGTTGCATTTTCCCAGACAGTTTATCTTCCAGCTTTTTCTCCACATAAACTAGCTCTTTCTCCATATATACCGAGACCCCAGAGAGATGGCGTAACACATTCGAATGTCGTCCGTTCATTGGCTGTTATTTTGAATGAAGAGTAATAGCTGTACTACCCACATGTGAATGCAGGGCAATAAACTGGTATGGAGTACTCAGACCTGCATTTAGCATAGATCTGCTAGGATGCCTGAATTCTTTCATCACTTTCTCTTGATTTTAATTTTGTATTTCAATACAACTTGATATGACTGATACAGTCTGACTGTTGTATTTGGTTAGGTGGTGGCCATGTGGACACAGTTCAGATGTTGATAGAGAAGGGAGCAGATCCTAACAGTCGAGGTCAGTTCCAGAGGACACCGTTATACAGAGCTGCATTTGCAGGTCATCTGGAGGTCTGCCAGGTAAATAAGATTGATACCCCAATCACCAATGCAAAGTCTTGTTCAATCTAGGTAAACCAAGATGGTAAATCGGGGGAATACCATCCAGACGTAACGCTATGAAAACTTCGTGCAAAATGTTTGCCGATATTCTGCGAAATCCCATAATAATCACGACAATTTCTGACTTTTCTCTCTGACAATGATTGATGTTTACTTCACGGAGATTAACATCTTCACGCGGCACAATCTTTTGATATTTTCTACCCCCTAACAAAGCCAGACTTTTCGGCGAGAGTAAACTCTTTGATCTTCACTGTTTACCGTGCAGGCCGTCTGGAAATGAGGCCATATAAAGAAAAAAATAATCTTATATATATATTTATCTTCTTAATTTATTGAAAATATATGTATTCACCAACCATCCAATATGCCACAAGCCAGGCAACTGTGGAAAAGACAGAAATTGGGCGGAACACGGTCTGCTATGCAAGATGTTCAACTACAAGGTTTCGCATTTGACTCAAAAAGAAACCTTGACATCGTGAAGATGCTCACCCAATGAAGTTTTACGGAAACAACAGCGACGGCAGGATATCTTCCAGTTAAACACTTGATTAGTGAAAGCCCCGTGGGGCTTCCGGGAATTGACCAGGTATGTCGTTGTGCACACCGCAGGTCATGGTAAGAATAAGCCTCAGCTCCTCAGAGAGCTTGTCATAAGAGGCGACTAACTGAGGCACCTGTGGGGTTCCCAGGTGTGAAAAGGAATAGGACCCCACCCGTGTGGTTCCCAGGTGTGAAAAGGAATAGGACCCAACATCGTGATATGGCTGAAATATAGTTGAAAGCGACATTAAATCATATTCACTCACTCACTTGATTAGTGAAATCAATTTTTCAGATGACCCATAAGTAACATTTCTCATTGATATTTTGAGAATGGAATTTGGGTATTTAAAATTCTAATGTATATTTCTATTAAATTTTGAAAATTAAATTTTATTCCAATTACTAATAACTCTATTGTTTCCTTTCAGTATCTTCTTCAGAATGGGGCAGACCCAAGGCTGTATGCCGGCGATGGTCAGACACCAGAAAATGTGAGTGCAATTTACTTTCATTTCACCCTGTGATTTTATACATGAAATTGTAAATGAATATTCCTTCACTCTTGCTTATAACATGTATAATGGATTAAAAGCCCCATTTATTGATATCTCTGCACTAATCTTTGCACTCAAGGTTCAAACATTTAATTAAGGTAGATAGGGTGATGGTTGCCATTTATATGAACTGGTAAATATTAAAGTGATCGTAAACCCTCAATTATAGTTTCCATCAAATGAAAGACAATTGCGAACAGTGTCAGAAAATATTTATTGTAATTTTTTACGATTTTATTACAATTTTATTTATCTGTTGCAATCATATTTAGGTCCAATGATGTCACACTGCCTTAATACATATATTTCAAACTGTGTATGCACTTTACAATGCTTGATTTAAGCTTAAGGTGTGTATACTTTGAGTTTCAACACAGACTTACTGTTCCAATGTGCATGTTTCACCAAACGGGGAAATTAAATGCAAGATTCAAAATGACTTGACACTTATGAGTTACCATCTCCCAGATTTTGGTGAAACATGAACATTCCTTTGAACAGGTCTTCTCAATCACCACCATTATAAATGCATTCAATTCGATCAAACACTAGAAAACTACCAAGTTTGGAACATACTATGTAGTAGTGACCTGTCTTACACTCCTATATTTTTTTATATCATTTATTAAGAAAATTTCTATATTTCTCCTATATTTTGGCAAATTTCCTCCTATATTTTCACTGTGAGCCACTTGCAGGCCTGCTGATTGAATTTTATCCAAAAAATTGGGGGTGATTGAATTCTCAATAGGGTGATTGTATATTAGAGGAATTACTATATATTGCCTTAACATTCATTAACCCGTCTATTTTTTCAGCTTTTTAAGTTTTGCTCAAGCCTAGATATTGGCTGACAGTCATGTTATTCAAATATGAACAGCCATGAGGAGTGTGTATAATTATTTCATTGGCACCAATTATATTAGCTTACTTCTTCCCTGGTCCCCTAGGTGGCATCTGTGCCGTCAGTGGAGGAGATTTTGGCAAACTGGGACATTGATCAGACAGAACTGCTGTTAGAGAAACTCGAGGCAGCGAAGGAGAAACGTGCTGAAGAGGAAAGGAAGAAGAGAGAAGCTGTACAAATCAAGTAAGGCCATTCATCATAATTTGTGTGTTTCAGGTATTATGAGTGTCCTCAAAAGGTGGTAGATAAATCCAAAGTAATTTATCTTAATTATTCATTCACTTTTTTGACGTTTTCAGCTTAAATCATATGCAATAGTGAGCTTTCAAAAGAAAGATTTGAATTTTTTTTTTTTTTTTTCTAGCTTTAGACATGTATAGCTGAATTTACTTGTATCTTCTGTGTTATGCATAATTTCATGTAACAACACAGAAAAGTTGATTGTTCAGGATTGAAAAGAGTTTTAGACAAAGTTATTGGGAATTCTGAGCAAACAAAAATAAAATAAAATAAAATAAATTAAAATATAGCCTACTCCAAAGTTGACCAACTAATTTTGGGTGGGTAGGGTTACCTGAAGCACAATTTTTTTCATGAGTGGCTTAAAATATCACCCACAAGAGCTCTGTTATAGATCTGATACAAAACTGAAACAATTTTGAATTCAATTTCTATTCACTAAATGTGGCATGATGTTGTAGAGTTTGTCAATTTTAATTATATTTGTTTGAAATTTTGACTTTCATCATTCTACATAACATTTCTGCCCAGATTAAAAAATATATATTATGCATTTCTTTATAGCATATGCATGAATGTAGCATTAGCATGTCCTCATGCACATATGAAAATAATCTGGCATATAAATTTGCATAGACACATAAACACGATAACAGATGAGTTTTTCATTATTTCATCTCTTTGTTAGATTGGAAGACCACATTGTGCAAGCAGAAAAAGAATATAAAGCCATTCAAAAACAGGTAAGACTAGGTGTCAATCTAGGTAAACCAAGATGGTAAATCAGGGGAATATTCTACGAGATCCCATAAGTCAATCACAACAATTTCTGGCTTTTCTCTCTGACAATGATTGATGTTCAGTTCACGGAGATTAACATATTCGCACGGCACAATCTTTTGATATTTTGTACCCCCTAACAAAGCCAGACTTTTCGGCGGCAGTAAATTCTTTGATCTTTAGGGTTTACCACACACACAGTCTGGAAATGATGCCATATTTGGATACTGATTCCCGAAAATGTTTATATATTAGTCCACGTGCTACCGTGTGTAATGATTGGGCGTGATTTTGAAATTATTTCACCTAGCTAGCCGCCTGATTGACTGACGAATGTAGTTTCAAATTCGCACAGGATTTATATAGCGCTGAATTCAGATATAATATTCCGTGATATTATATCTGAGTTTACTGAGATTGGACCAAGTATCTATGTTCAGTTGTATATATATGTAGTACATATATTGGATTACCTATTCAATGCCCAGAAATAGTAGGAATTATACCTTTGAGATTGGGTAATTTTGGGATGTATGCCTATTTAATATCCTGCTGTGATTATTCATTAATAGCACATTTGTTATAGCCTGTTGATATTCACAAAGATCTGGCTGCTATTTCATCATCTGACATGATAATTACCATGTGATTGCACAATTTAATGTTTGGTATTGACCTTCTGGCATATTATAATTTGTTATATACTGACAGGTTTCACTATTCATTGTACGATTGTGCATTTAAAACTTTCTTTGTCATATGTATATAGCATATGGCTGGGATTTGTTTGTATGATGACTTCATCATTTTGATTTATACTTTTGAAATGTCTGCTTAAAATACACTTAAACTTTATGCTGGTAATATGTTAGATAATATCTCTGCTTGTTCTATTGAGATTGGTCTTCACAATGAAGGGAGATAATTCCAGTCATGTCACAATCAGGGGAGTTAACTCATCTTCATATTTTTTCAGCTGGACAAGGCATACTGTGAGCTGGACAAAAGAATAACAGAGCATGATGAGGCTGCGGCTAGTGGCTTTGATCGGCCTGAACTGACCATCGCTGTAAGCAATCATCACACTGTTCATGGTTAGGGTTGCTTATACACACAAACAATGCACAATGAAGCATTTGCATAATTTTTTTGAACACCAGTGCTGGAACTTCCCGCTTGCCCACGTGCATTTTGCAAGCGGAAAAGGCCGCGGGCAAGCGGGCGGTATGAACCGTTTGCCCGTCTTGGCAAGTGAAATTTTCGGTAAAGTCAACATTCCATACAATACTGCTCACATACAGTGACACTTGGCCCAAACATATTTCCTGCACACTCGCCCAAGTCATATAACTTTAATACATTAACGTAATGTCAACCGTATTTCCAACCCGAGTCGCACAGCTCTTCCACAGTAGTTTCTAGAACAAAGGACATCATATTGCTTTGGTCTCGTTTTCATGGTTGTATTCTCCACTACTGGAGAATCTCCAGCTCCCCTTGGATAAGGGAGGTATATGCGCATAATTTCCAATTACGGAGATCACACGACGGCATTCTCGCAAACATCATGGAGCGATATTTGACTGGACTGACAGTTCACGCGAAAAATTCAGTTTCTGCAAATGAAAACGTAGAACGGGACTGCCTGTCACAAGCTGTCAACGTCGCGATATGACTGAAATAATGTTGAAAGTGATGTACAACACTAAAAACACACACATCAGGAGACACAGTACTACTAAACTTGTAAGTGAAAAAAAAAACAACAACAACATGGAGGACCATTATATTCTTTAATTTCATTTTACAGTATAATATGGGTTCCATATGCGGGCAACCAGTTTTCAGTGCGGGCAACCATGAGCTTGCCCTCATGGCAACCACCCCAAAAAGTTAAGTTACAGCACTGAACACATGTAGATGTCTCGTGGAACTCCCTCTTACAGCACTGGCAGACATATTAACATATCTCTACAAAGTCCTTCGAAGTCAGATGTTCCATCAAAATGCACCAGAACACACCATTCACTAAATTTGAGTATAAAATTCGAAGGAGGGATCATATAGCAGTTCCACTTGAAGAACCATTCTACTATTTTACTTCATTCTGAAAAACAGATTTCTTCAAAATCTGTCGAACTGCACCAGAATGCGCCATTTCACGTTTAGATTTTTCAAAATCTTCCTGGGACCGCCACAGAAAAAACCTAAAAAATTCGAGCAATAACTGTGTGATGATTTGCAATTTTCTTGATCAATAATTGACCAGAACGCATCTCCAGCCATTTAGAAACTCAGAGCTTCTGGGGCCTAGGCAGCCCCTTGACCTTCGCCTAGAGTGCTGGGAAAGTGCCCCCCCCACCCAATCAGGCCAGGTATGGTTAAGAAAATGTAACAAAAATAAACTTGTTTTTTTTTTGCTCCTATCTCTGTAACGGCAAAAACTTGAGAGCTGACACTCCGTGACTTTTTAGTTTATCATATTGGGGTCATTTTGAAGAAATTTGCGTAACCCCTCAGGTAAATCGAGGATCATGGGTAATTTCAAAATGGCGACCATTTGGGGTACCAGAAATGTTCTCATCATTTTTCTGCAAAAATTCCTTCTTTTCTCCGAGGAAAAGTGAGCAAAATCTAATTTATTTCACATTAGATTATTATTTACTAATTTATCATACAGTTTTTGCGAAGAAAGCATATAAATGAAAAATTTGAAACCTGACTGAAAAATCATTCAAAAAATGCCTTTTTTGAAAATGAAGTCATCACTGCGGCCATTTTTTTGTTTTTTTCTTTTTTGGACATTTTTCAGTAGAGCTTCACTCAAAGATATAGTGTGTTGAGTTTCAGCACTCCAGCCTTAGGGATAGCAAAAATATATTGGGTGGGGCGGAACTGCCGTAAACCCAAATCACCCAGGCCAGATGAGGGTAACACTTTTGTTATTTAAACATCAATTATTGCAGATTCAAGTTTTTATAAGATTTATTTTCTACAAGAAACTTCATGTTTATGCTACAGTAAACTGCCGAGACTTGGCTGGAAGCATTATTGGGGTGAAAATTCATCAAAAAGAGATTTTCATCTGAGTTAAATTGAGGGGGTGGGGATAACCAACATTTGCATTTGATTCAGTCTTTCACCTCTCCTCCACTCCAGCAACGCAAGTCATAGGATGTGAAGTAATATTTTCTGTCTGTCCTTGGTATCCGTACAGAGTGCTTAAACATGGTTATAATAAATGAATTACCTGCCCGAATCAATGTGATCATTCTTTCTAGGCTATCCATGATGCCGAAACCGAGGTAGAGATGATGAAGATAGAATGTGAGAAGGCCAGAGACAAGTTATCACAGGCCAAACTGAGTCTACGAGAACAACAAAAACAAGGCACAGGTATGGCAAATGAAGACAAAGTACTGGCTCAGCAGTAACCAAAATAGCCATTTTCGCAATCAGTCAAGAAGCACATCAGCGTTATGTCATTGCATTCTGAACGTCGCGATTTCGTAACGTCTTCAGCGACATCACATTTTACACATCGTGTGACATATCATTCCAGCACTCTTTGAAAACAGCAGGTCTTCCTACATTATCAAATCAAAAATGAGTGCAGGCCCCCCCCCCCCAATTTTCCTTCAAAATTTTGAATCTATGCTGAATTTGGAGTATAGAGAAAATTACATGGATTTTACGCATTCAAATAGCATTTCATAATAATAATAATAATAGCACTGGAACAATACTGAAAATAAGTGAAATGATGTGAATTATTTTTGCAAAAATTGTGACGGACACCCCAGATGTTTTTCGATATTTGGAATCTATATTGAGAACACAAACTGAATAGGAAGAACATGACATGGATTTCAATGCACAGTTGGAAGCCACCTTAACAGGTTTTTCACAAATTAGTGTTTCAGCAAAAATGCCCCAGTTAATTTAGAATTGGAGTATAAAATCACCTTTGCTTTGGTATTACAGCTCAACACAACATGTGATTATAATACAAAGGGCAAATATTGGAATATTTCATGTGGAATAAAACTGTGATTTTCTTCCAATTTTTAGCGCAAACCAGATTTCTTCTTGAAAATGACATGTGGCATATATAATAAAAATCTTTTTTTGTGATGGTAATGATGTTGATATTCATTATCGATCCAACACCTGTCAAATCATATTTTTCCTGAAGTTAACATACTGAAATATAACCCTTGACAAAATTGCAACCTTCATTTGCATAGAAATAAATTCATGATTGAATCAAAATTGACTTCTTGGCCTATTTTTGAAGCAATTTATCAAAGGATTTTTGCTGATACAAAATATATGACACCTGAAACCAAAATTATGTTTTCACACAATAAGTTTGTTTTGAATGAACCAAGACTGGTTTTGGTTTTAGGTTTCATTTTATTACAAGCTGTTCTGAAGAAACCTAAATTAAGAGCATACGTTGAATTTAAGTCCGAATACAAAACAGAAAAGTATCTCCCATTTAATTTGACAAAATTCGAGAGGTCACTGTGCGCCCAGCTACGCTGTGGTGTCTTGCCCCTGAGTGTGGAAGTGGGTAGATATAGAGGAGAGAGTCTAGATAAAAGGATATGCGAGGTTTGTGATAGTGGACAGGTGGAAGATGAAAAACACTTTATATTTGTTTGTAAATTGTATGAGATTGAAAGGTGAGAATTGCTAAGGGGAGTTAACTGGGATGTAAATATTACCTGTGGTGACAAGATGGCTTTTCTCTTTGAACATTATATGAGAAAAATGTGTCATTTCATCAAGTCAGTGTATCGTAAAAGGCGTGAAAAATTATTTTCACCTTGAACCATGTGGCACTTCGGGAATATCTTAAAGTTTGTAGTGGTTGATAGCCCAGTTAGGGCTTGGTATATTTATGACCTTGAATTCTTGTGAAACATTTGGACCATGTACCCACCACTATAAAGAATAAAACTATACTATACTATTGCTGTAATTGATCTCCCCCCCTCTCTCTCTGATAAATGCCTCAAAAACTAACACAATAGGACTGGAAGCACATTTTTATCAATCACAAATCCATTTATCCATTTATATGCAACTGAAAATCACAGTATTTTGGAAGCTTGATATTCCAGTATATATACTTCAAGAAAAACAGGATTTGGCAGGTTTTGGATCAAAAAGCAACATCAAATTCATTACTGTCACATACAAAGTATACTTGTACATATTGATATTCTATCTGCTATTTTCAGATTCTCTCAGTGGAGACGACTTACCAGGAGTTAAGGTGATGGTTAGAGAACTAGATGATGTCCTCTTCAGAGATGTGGGCAACAAGATCAAAGAATCTGGCATGTGGGTACTATATGTATATCTGTAGATATTCAGTCTGATGAGCCTTCAGATTGTGGCACTCTCCAGTGTCAAATTAATTTTGTTGAAAATTCATGAGTCTGCTACGGAGTGAATTGGAGGAAGGATACGACAGTCGCCAAGCAGCTACATTCAGCATATAAAGGGGTCAAATTGGCTTCTAGTAATAATGTTTATATACAATTACAGTCTTTTGATGAGGTCAGTATGTGGTTTTGTGGACCTGAGAAAACAATATTCACCAAGGCCAAAAGCCGAGGTGAATATTGTTTTCGCAGGTCAATGAAACCACATATAAACCAATATCAAAAGTCTATAGTTATTTTATTATATGACCCGAATGTCTCACAACATTCTCATTAAGTTGGTGAAAGCAGTTAGAATATAGCATAAAGTAAACATTTTGCCTTCAGGGTTCCCTCGGTCATGGAAAATCCTGGAAAGTCATGATATTTGAAAATGGATTTTCCAGGCCTTGAAAGTCATGGAATTTTGTGTCTGGTCATTGAATTTTGTGAGAGGTCATGGAAAAATTAAATGGAACTTGAAAATGTCAGCCAGGTCAATATTTCTCTTGATTTTTTTTACTGAAAAGATGATTTTTCTGGACCAGCAAATGTTTTATTTGCCGAATGTCGAGTGTGGTCTATGAATGTGATCAAGTGTGCATCAGGGGAGGTAACTTTGGTCTGGGAATTCAAATTGCATCAGTGTAAAAAATGCCATGAAAATACTCTTCTCAGTCATCATGGCTGTGGACTGATTTTCTCACTGTCCCCATCATCTATAGAGAATTTCTTATAGGTCATGGAAAAGTCATGGAATTTGTCCATAAATGGTCATGGAAAGTCATGGAATTCAATCTGAATTTCTGTGCATGAACCCTGGCCTTGCTTTCTATAATTGTGAGCTGTCAGCCATAGTGTAAACATCGAACGGCTATTTTCATCGAATGGCTATTTTCATTGACCGAGAAGACGTATTTGTCACGCCGAGTCAATATCACATTTATGGACCTGCTTTGGAGTCAATATGGAAAATTAGCGACAAGCAACTGAAGGTGAAAGGTCCAATGGGAAAAGAGTAACACACACAGCCCTATAATAATGTATTTGACTGGCTGGTTGGTTTAGACCTGTCATGCCTGTGAGTCTGTGACCCCAGTCAATATGTAGATAGCAGGGTTCATACGCCTTCTGGAAAGTACTTAAAACTCCTGGAATTTAATTGCTGACCTGGAAAGTCATGGAAAAGGCTTAAAAGTTATGTTAATCTCCTGGATACTCCTGGAAGAACTATACACTTTCATCGTCTGGGAGAACACGTTACTGTGCCGAAATTTGTTCCTGAACTTCATTAATTTGCACATGTTTGTTGCAAGTTATTGTAATAAAGACTCCTGGAAAATTAAAATTATTGACCTGGAAAGTCCTGGAAAACTCCTGGAATCTGTTCCTGAGATGGATGACCGGGTGCTGTACTTGCTGGTGCTGGGTTGATTAGAAATGTGGACACTCCTGTCACATGTAGGCACCACCGTGATACATGTAGGACTGAAATGTTCTTGCAAATAATGTTAAACCCAATGCGGGACTTGCACAATACACGGTTCCGGCCTCGGCTGCTAGGATCGCCTTTGTCTTCATTTCCGTTTTATCCCACTTCTATTGTCTGCTAGGCACTGAGCTGGTCTTTCAGGGCGGCTTTCAAAGCTCCATTCCCGCTGAGATCTAACGTCTGGAGCTCTCCTGTACAGCATGCTGGCATGAATACACTTTTAAACCCATTGTCAGCTAATGCCAACGTCGCAGTATTTATTGACTTTAGCAGAGTTTTCCTCGATAAACCTGAAATGTCGTTCTCTGCGATCCTGGCAGCTGGGCGGTGGTTATTACGGAGAGTTATCGCCCACTACTCGTCCAAGCGAAACGATCAGCCAGCCTACTCAGCTGTGCCTAGCAGACGATAGAAGTGGGATAAAACGGAAATAAAGACAAAGGCGATCCTAGTGGCCGAGGCCGGAACCGTGTATTGTGCAAGTCCCGCATTCACTCACTCACTCACTTCAGTTAGACCTCATCTTTGTTGCATTTGCCCTTCATCATTGTAATGCTAACTATTCTTCTATACATTTGTTATAGGTGGCCATTAATTATTGATGCTACTGGACAGGCAGCCACATTTCTCCGTTACAGGGACACAAATTACCTCCAGACGCTCAGCCCATCGAACATGGAGGCAGATCGAGTCAGATTAGCACTTCTAGGAGCTATTCGGTATGCATAAATGTTGAAATCATGGTACAGATCTTGATCACAACTCAGAAGTGAAAGGGTCAGATGTCAGCCCTGATAAATTGGGCCTATTCCTCATATAAGGGCTGTTCCAGAAAATAGTACATGGAATTTGGGGAAGATTATGTGTGGTGGGTTGTATACAGTCATTTAACATAAGGGAGATAGGGCAGGGTTTCATACACGTCGTGTTTTGACCCCGGTATTCGGTGTCAAAACTCCCGTAAAAACTCAATTTTGCCACCAAAAAACTGAAGTCTGAGTGTTTTAGAAGGGAAATACTGAAATTTTGGAAAAAAACTGAAGTCTCCAAAGGCCAATACTTCGTAATTTCGTAATTTATAATCGAAAGATATTGCGGGCAAACAAGCAGGAAATGATTCAGACCAGAATAAATAGGTCGGCATCTTCGGTCATTTCCGTGAGCTAATTATTTATGTCCGTTTCCCGAACTGTTATCGGGGTCATGCCGTCGGTAACCGTAAAACCTGTATTCATACTGAATGTATGTGGAGGTTTCCGAATGGCGTTGTGTAGCGAAAAAAAAAAATTGCTGGGAAAGTTTGACATGTGGGAATGACAAGCCCCCAAAGACGTCTAACTCTCCTTGGAATGGGCAGGTAAATATCTGACCATCGCTGAATAGTATTTATGATAAAGGAGACGATGTAATCTTCGCATAGGGCATTTGTTTTCACTCAAATGTTGAACGATCTTGTCGTGTTGTTGTTGTAAAGAAACTGGCATGTCGTTCGCATGTACGCATGTACGATGTTGAAACTGAAAACAAAGTTTGATTGTACCGTAGTTAATAAAGTTTGAATGGATAATTCAAAGACAGCGAATTGATTTAGCCACAATATCAACCTCACTATATCGTTCTTTGATTTGGAGATACATAAAGAAGAGTTGAAATTTTTTTATACTGACAAAACTTTTTTGAGATGGTGCAAACCTGGAGGTAAAATCGGATCCATGGTGCAAACATTGAAACAAACCAAAACAACTGAAGTTGATTTTTAAAATTACTAGACTAGGCACCCATTTTCTGACATTGAATTTAACTGATCTGTCTATTATCCTGAAACAAGTGTCCCACATTAGGGCAGCACAGAAACATTTCAAATGCCTGCCCCATCAACAAAAGTCTGGTGTACTGCATTTACATGATTTAGGTCAAACGTTATGGGCAAATCCATTCTTTCAATAAGGGTGGTCAAGTCAAACTGTTTGGCACTAATTTGCAGCCTTCAATAACCAAACATGGTAAACTTATGTATCCGTCTAGAGTCTGCACGATCCTATCGAAAATGAGCCAGCTGCCTTCACGCAATAGTTGACAAAATTGTGCGCCTTTTCAAACAGAAAATTCTCTAATTCATTTCATTTTTATGAGTTTATGGTCACCATGGACTAGCTGCAGTTATGACGATTGCTTGTCTTCAATCCTGTAATTTTTTTTTGCATTGTCTTTTCATCTCTCTTTTTTTTAATTTCTCTTTTGAATCTAACCCTGGAGTTGTACTTGACTTTTAATTTTAGTCTGAATATTTGCCAAATTTCACATCAAATCTTTTGAAAAAAGTTGACATTCCCACACAAAATTATAATGTAAAATGTTGAAAGGGAAGTCTGGTCCAGATCCAAGTGGTTTTTAATTAGCGTAGCTGAAACGTTTCAAAACTTGCATACTTAAATTGGACATCATTTGCAAGCCAGGAACTGATACATCGTGTTCATTCAAAATTACCAAGTTTGTAATTTTAAAAATTAATTTGAATTGCCTTGTCTTGTCTTGTTGACATCCACAATGTGACATAATGTGCTGAAAATAGATGGTATCTTAGACCTTGGTAAATTAAGAACATAAAACTGAATATGTTAAATGATCTGTTTGTTGCCTTATTTTCACAATTCAAATATATAGCGTATTGACAGGCTCCATTGATGGTCGTATGAAAATTTGTTATATATGTACATTACTTATGGCGGTTGCAAAATTAGAAATAAACTCAATAGAAGTCTGTCGGCCGGCGACAAAAACGTAAAAATACTCAATTCAGGTGAAAAAAATATTGAATTTTCAGTATCCGGTGGCAAAAATTTGGACTTCTATGAAACCCTGTAGGGTAAATGGTATATGGGTGGTTGTCCTCTCCCTACCCCATGTACCTTTTCCTGGAACAGTCCTTAGCCAAATACAATAGGTAACTACATGTAGGGAACCTTGTTGAACCTGAAAAAGGTACTTGACAAGATGTATTGCTCACAGTCTACCCAATTGAAATTGTCATGCATGATATACTGAGGGGTCATTCTATTATTACGTATACAAAAAAAATAATTTCCTGACTCCCCTCCCATACGCAAAATTTAACCTAGCATACATAGGAAAAAATCCTGATTTTTAGACCCCCCGACCCGCCCCCCAACCCCCTCGCTGTGTATGTAATCCTTGAATGCCCCCTAAGGGTATATTGTCTATCTATACTCAACCTTTCCACAGCACATGCTCCGTTTCATCGGCTCACTTCACCATGACCATGCCACCAGTGTTGGAAGATGGCCTTTACGACGTGGCTATCAGTTTTGCACATGAGCGAACTACTTTTCATATGCTGTTCCAATATAAACAAGGAAAATATTCTCTACATCATTATTTTTAACGCTAGGTCAACAAAGGTATAATGCAGAATTGAAAAGTAATCAGAATGTTCGACAAACATCACTTTTACTATATCTATGTCGGCGGTGTGCTGCTCAGGTGGGGATCGTGTCCAAAAATCTAACTGGTGGCTTGGGCATAATACCCAGTGAAGTGGTTGATCTATGCTCTGGTCTGGACATGAAGGGACACATAATTTGCCATACAGGGATTGATCACAATCAAGGGGGATAACTCTATCATTTCACAATCAGGGGAGATAATTTATCCCAGTGTTCCAATTTGCTTTCTGCTTACAGTTTTGGTAAACCCCTCGTACTGGATATGATGGATGTGGATATGTTTGAGACGATATCTGACAGATTTGACCTCATTGAGAAAGGCCTCATGGACAGCGTTATGGACAAAAGTATCCTCAAAGATGAAAAGTAAGATGTCCTACCTGCACACATCCATGAACCACATTTCTTAAGTTCTTCATAGAACCATTTGACCTGATATGGAGGCATCTCCACCTGATATGAGTGAGTGAGTGAGTGAATAGGGTTTAACGTCGCTTTCAACATTTTTTCAGCTATATCACGACGGGGAAGGGATGGGACAGGAGGGGGTGGGGCGGGGGTACCCACTTGTAACAGAGCAATCTAATGCTGCCATTTCATGGTGCTGTCCCACTGAAATATCATGCCATAGGCAGACATGACACCCCACCTGATATGAAGTACAAAGAAGGTGGATGGAGAGTGGAGTGGTGGCAGGGGGTGGGGGAAATCTCTTTGAGCCTGTTGCCATGGCAACCTCTTTCATATTCAAGAAAAGAGTGCTGGCGATCCCAGTTGTTGATGCACTGTCATGAAAATAGATAATTACATTTAATTGCACAAAATAGCAGGTACTCCTTTAGCAATTTTTAAAGAAAAGTAATCTTCATTATTTCAATCTTAACCCTTTAAACCCGAGAGTATTCATGTCTTTCAACACCTTACCCTGAGCTCCCTGCTAAAATAAAGATAAAAAAATTGTCGGAAGCCTCTCGGGGTATATACATAATCTGAACAGTGTTGCTCAACCTTTGGGGACTCTACGAGTGGCAGAGGATCCCTTTCAGGCTTGGATGACCAAACTATACCTGTGAAGCGGATACGACTTAAAACATTTTCTGATTGGTTGAATAGTAGGTTCTGATGTCAGAGGCCACAAAAGCGGCTTCTCGGGTATATACATTATTTAAATAGGCCGTAAAATCGGCCTCTCGGGTTCAAAGGGTAAATACAGCCTATCATTTTACATTTCTTGTTTACCATGAACACTGTGAAATGATAAAAACTTTGATGAATGTTTCTTGGTTTCATTTTCAGATATTTGAGTTTGGTGAAGAAGGAAGATGGGGATGATTATGATAAAACAAAATTTAGTGACTTGAGAACTCAGAATTTTAAATTATTTGTCATCACGAAAAATCCATTTCCACCCGATAGCTTAGTGAGCAGGACATACTTAATAAGAATATATACTCCTGCATCCTAGCTGTTTATCATAAATGGGTTGTAATATAATTGATACTGCATACATTATTTTTAATACTCTTATTGGAGAGTTTGTCATATCAAGATTCAATTCTCCCTGCCCAGACATGACAGAGGGGCTGTGTGGAGTAATATTTTAAATGAGATATATCCATTGATATAATTATATTCCTACATTGTGAAACACCCTCCCAGAAAATACTGACTCGGGTGAGAATCGAACTCACGACTTGGGGGATACTGTCCCACTGCTCTACCAGCTAAGCTTCGCAGCAGTTACGCAGCATATCGCCACGATAACAAGAGAATTTTGGATATATATTCGAAGATATACAATATATTATTATTTATCCCTGAAGATTATTAGTCGAAACATTGCATCTTCGAATATATATCCAAAATTCACTTGTTATCATGGCGATATGCCGCGTCCCTGTGAAATGGATTGAATTAGCAAGCTGTTCCCAAGTCGGTAGCTCAGTTGGTAGAACAGTGGAACGGTATCCCCTAAGTCGTGAGTTCGATTCTCACCTGAGCCAGTATTTTCTGGCAGGGTGTTTCACAATGTAGGAATATAATTATGCCCCCCCTCTAACTAGAGGGGGGGGGCATATAGCGATCGCTTTGTCCGTCCGTCTGTCCGTCCGTCTGTCCGTCCGAATTTCTTGTCCGGGCAATATCTCGGTTAATATTTGATGGACAGGACTGAAACTTGCATGGAATGTGGCCAGTGGCTCTTAGTTGTGCAGCGTAGAGTTTTTTCCGAGTTCCAGTATAATTTTCAAGAGTTGTGGCCCTTTTTCTGAAATCTCTGTGAATGGGACTTGTCCGGGCTGGATCTTGGTTAATATTGTATGGACAAGTATGAAATTTGTATGATATTTGGTCAGTGACCCACAGTTGTGCAGCGTGAATTTTCTCCGCGTTTCGCATATATTTTCAAGAGTTATGGCCCTTTTTTCTTCAAATCTTTGTGAATTGGAACTTGTCCGTGCTGGATCTCGGATAATATTGTATGGACAATTATGAAATTTGCAGGATATGTGGTCAGTGCCCTGTAGTTGTGCAGCATGAAGTTTCTCCACATTTCGCCTGTATTTTCAAGAGTTATGGCCCTTTTTTCTTCAAATCTTTGTGAATTGGGATTGTAGGGCTGGATCTCGGTTAATATTGTATGAACAAGTATGAAATTTGCATGATATGTGGTCAGTGACCCATAGGTGTGCAGCGTGAAGTTTCTCTGTTTTCGGTTATATTTTCAAGAGTTATGACCCTTTGTTTAAACCTAAGTGAATGAGATATATTTATTTGTTCAAGCTAGATAACCGATTTGAACCAGGAAAATGGCTATATTATATGTTATTCTACATTCCAAAGCAGACAAAATAGGTCCTGAAGTACGAAATTGCCCCAAAAACAGTGAATTGGGTGCAAAATTCAAAGTTCACTGATCGCTTCATAATTTCACCACAATATACTCCCAAGGAATGTAGGTCTCATAACCAGGTCACATTTTAGGATTTGGCGAATGCCCTGGCGACCATCTTGCATCGAAGCATTGTATTATCACTTGTTGCTTGATACTTGGAATATGTATTATGTGAGGCATGGCAAAAAAGTGCCTGAAACAGAATTTTTATAATTATCCAAATTAGGCCTCCACCAACCAATAAAGAACAGAACAATGGTGGGGCAGTGTCGGATTAAAGTGGAAGGGGGGGGTGGGGGGGCATACAATTGAGCAATCTCTGATTGCTTCTTTCCTGTGTTATATTATAATTTATCCCTGAAGATGACTGAAATTATATATCCATTGATCTGTCCAATATTTAGTTTTCAGGCAATAAAGACAAAGTGATAGTACAGGTTTGTCCTCAATCGCTAAAGACCTTATGGCATGCAGTTCCTCCAACTTGATGGTAACATATAGGGACCATATTCAAAAAAGAAATTATGGGTCAAAGTAATTATAAAGATTTCTGCATTCTTCTCGAATTATATAGATCTTCCAGCCAGACCTCACTGGAAATTCAGTGTTGCCACTTGTTGGTCATCTCTTAATCTTGTTGTTGCAAACAACACAGAAGTGAAGATTTAGGTATCTTGATACCAGGCCAGGTATTAGCCACCTTCAAATTCCATTTCCAGACGATGAAGTTGGGGGAGGGATCAATGGCCAGTGGCCTTTTATTCATACTCATTAACAGACATCCTTATTACTGACCTCAGGACACCTGGAATTGACTATAGCTGATTTTATCCTGTTTGACCTGCTCCCGGGTTTGACCTGGAATGTCGTTGTGCACATCCCAGGTCATCGTAAGAATAGGCCTCAGCTCCTCAGACAGCTTGTCATAAGAGGCGACTAACTGGGACACCCATGAGGTTCCCGGATGTTACAAGGAAGTTCCCTGGTGTAAAAAGGAATAGTACCCTACCCGCGAGGTTCCCGGGTGCGAAAATGAATAGGACCCAACATTGTGATATGACTGAAATATAGTTGAAGGCGACATTAAATCGTACTCACTCAGTCCGATTTGTTGCTGATCTATAGCCATGTGATTATTGAATTCAGAATCCTAGATGTGAAAAGTTGAGGAGATTCATTGTATACATATATATATATATGTAGTGGAAAAGTGTACAGGTAAACTATTTTTGCGTGTGGTGGATATATGATGATATGAGACTATAACTAGAGAAGTAAGATGAGTAGATAAAATTGACTATATTAAACCATTGTGTTTATATTATTAAAAAAATGTGGGGTCTTTGGATCATTCATTCCGTCCATCCAACTTTCCTTGATCCATGCAATGTAGAAATAGTCACATCTCACAGAATATATGGATAATATATTAGCAACCTACAGAAAATGTTATCCTAATGATATTTCTTTAAAGATAATAAATATCCAGAGTGCTTCAACTTTGAGATTATTTCCCCTTGATTATTAAATGTCTTCCAACGTGTATTTTATAGAAAATATAATCAGCGTTGAAATACAAACAAGCAGTATTGTTTTATTTCCACATAGAAACCTAGCTTCACTTACACATGCGAATGATACTTAATTTCTCTGAAATGAATATTTTAGAATCTATGTGACCTTTCGTAGCTGTAAAGGCTTCGATAAAGTTTTGGCACATTATGGGGAATATATGAAGGGCCCTTCATATATTCCCCATAATGTGCCAAAACTTTATCGAAGCCTTTACAGCTACAGATGAGGAAGATCGTCTATATGGCTGGGCAGTACAGTATATCGACTTCAAGAACAATGGAATCATGTGTATGCATTGTTTGTGGGCAAGCCAAACCTGCATGGACATGAACTACATTCTGCATGTCCAGCATGTTTGGCGGTGGGGAAATATGTTCTATGACCAATACATGCACGGAGTATGAGAACTGGCCCGATGATGTTTTCAGGCATATGGAGTTGGGTCGTTTAGGCAATGATGCTTCTCAAGTCCCTGTCTTCATTGGATGTTTTCAATAATACTGGCAGGGCATCATGATGTTCCAAAATTATCAAATCCGTATTGCTGATCTGTATTCTTAATCCTTATGATTTTCGTTGTAATTATTATTACAAGCGTCTAGTCCGTCATTCATAATTCAGCCGTCGTCCATTAGAGAATATCCGCGTCCATAATCCAAAGGCCTATTCCATATTCCATATTCCATATAACAGTATTGGCACCAAGACAATCATAGTATACATAAACATAGGCTTGTTTCCTGCAAGAGAAAAGCGGTCAACAGTTTTCAATGATGCCGGCAAGCCTTCATGATGTTCCAAAAATATCAAATCCGTATCGCCGATCAGTATTCTTAATCCATGATATTCGTTGTAAAGTCGTCATCTAAAGAATGATGTATCTCAGTCACGCTTTGATTGTGACTGTTCATATGAGTACCATGAGGATCTTGAAGTACATGGGTTCATACGGCCCCTAGCCCCGATTGTGTGTACTGTGACATCATCCTCAATTAGCGACATCATTTCTCCTAATATCGTGTTTGTATTAGCCCACTATATACTAGGTCAGCCAATCAATAACGCTCTTCTGCGACCCAGTTCGAAATTCAAATGTTTTCGAGGTCAGTGACGTCTCGTGTCTGTTTAGTCTCTTGTCTGTTTATAAGTTCTTTGAACATTGAAGGGGGCCAGATAGGTCCGTGTAACCTTGCACAGTTCAATTTTCGTTTTTCATTTTTGGTTTCTCAAAATCAAAAATTGAAATTTGACCATCAATTTTCAATTTTTGTTTTTTGTTTCTGTAATCTCAAAATCAAAAATTGAAATTTGACCGTCAATTTTCAATTCTTGATTCTGGGATTACAAAAACAAAAAACGAAAATTGATATTGACAGTCAATTTTCAATTTTCGTTTTTCGTTTTGCTTCACGCAAAAATGAAAATCATATATTGAAAATTGCCTCGACTTGTCCGTTTTTCGTTTTTTGATTTCAACTTTGACGTATCAATGTTAAGTTCGTATGTGGACGGGTTATGATGTCACTTCCGGTACGACGAGTAGAATACAAAACGCAAATCATGTCGTATAAGAGGTGTGGAGCGTGAGAGGCATGTGGCCCACCAGGCCATCCACGGGAGCCAGTGTATTGATCGATTTGTTAGGGTATCTATACATTGCCTTGGTTAGTTGCACACGGTAGTTCTGGATAAAAAAAGGGGGGTATCCTCTAAATCAAACCAATTATTGAACAGGTTCAGCTAGCTCATTACGCCAATCCGCTAGCTGGACGGGTTGAGATGTGACATCGCTGGGATAACTTTGATGTCAGGCTTAAATCGACATCGATAGTCAAGGCAAAACCCGCCGGTTTGGGATACCGACATGCTAATTCAAAATAACCTCGGGGGATGAAATGTTCGAGATTGAGGCAACGACTCACTCGAATCAATAAAAATGTCCAGGTAAACCCTGTGCGGGGATTCAAGATTTACCTGGACTTGTGAAGATGCATCAGACAGATCTGGATATGTGGCATCCCGCTGTTCTCACTGGTTATTGGCACTGAGGCCTGAGCCAATCAGGACGCAGTCTTAGATTTTCTCATTTCTAAAAATAGATGTTTAGAGCGCTACAAAAGCGAACAGCCTTCATGCACACAACCGCTATTTGTTATTGATTTGAAATATCGTATTTATAAAGATACCAACAAAGATTTAATACCAATAAGAGTAAGCATCGCGGTGATGGGCCGCGAAATCCGTGTCAAACGCTTAAACGCATCGACGCGGGAAGTTCCTTTGGGGGTTATGATTAGGGTACCCACGTATTTATTCATCTTCATTTTATCGAGCGAATTCCTACGTTCCCACTTCGAACTTCCCTTGATATTTCTGCCCCCCTTCAATGTTCATAGAACTTATAAATAGACACGAGACGTCACTGACCTCGAAAACATTCGAAATGGGTCCCACAAGAGCGGTACTGATTGGCTGACCTATATAGTGGGCACCATATTAGGAGGAAGGACGCCGCAAATAGAGGATGATGTCACCCTACTTTCAATCGACGTGTACGTTCTGATTGGGTCGTCTCTCCTTCGTAGGTGAAATCTACACCTCAGATTGTGAACACTGAAGGGGGTCAGATAAATCAAGGCAGGTTCGAAGTGGGAAAGTAGAAATTGGCTGGATAAAATGAAGATGGTATTTATTATACTACCCTACTTTAATGAAACTCCCATGTGTATCAACCCCGTTGTTCTCCATATAATGCTTCACACCTGCTGCACGAATGCCTTCTCGCTTCTGCACATGCGCAGTTGGCCCATTATATTCTAGCTCGAATGCTTGGCTCCAGGGATCTATAGTGTAGTGAAACTCCCACATCTTTCCCCCTACTGGTTTTCCATATTATGCTCCACACCTGCCTAAACAATCCGATTTGCGCTTTCCATACTACTCCGCGGACCGAAAGTGACATGCGCAGTTACATTGACGGGTCAAAGTTAAAATCAAAAAACGAAAAACGGACAAGTCGAGGCAATTTTCAATATTTGATTTTCATTTTTGCACGAAGTAAAACGAAAAACGAAAATTGAAAATTGAATGTCAAATTTCAATTTTTGATTTTGAGAAACCGAAAACGAAAATTGAAAATTGACGGTCAAATTTCAATTTTTGATTTTCAGAAACCAAAAACAAAAAAACGAAAATTGAATTGTGCAAGGTTACACGGACGATACATCAAGGGAAGTTCGAAGTGGGAATGTAGAAATTGGCCTGATAAAATGAAGATGGTATCCCGTAGACGAGCAATTGTTTTTCTTCAGTATAGCCAAGACTGGACACGTGAAATTCTTTGTCTCTATAAACGAGTGCAAATTTATGTGGATTTACGCTTTTTCTGCTTGCTAGCTTCAATCAATTGGTCCGTCAGTTTTTAATTTTATGTACTAAGTACCAGTTCATTATACCAATTTCTTTGTAATTTTGTGTAAAATGTACAGCTGAAATTTTCTCGGGAGTGAGACACGCGGAATTTATTCTGCTTTCATTTGCTGTGAGAATAAATATACATTTCATGTATGTATATTATGGCGAGGATCAAATCCTGGGAGCGATAGCGTCTAGACTTTGACACTTCAGCTAAATCATCCCAGACACACAAGTAACCTGAAATCTGAAAAAAAGATTGAAGTCCTTTGGTAACGTTGTGGGCGTGTGCATGCCACCACTACAACGCCGTCAGTTGGAATTGAACAAGCCGTATTAGCCGTCTATCGCGTATAGCCTCTCAATGAAAATGTTTCATCAGAATGCCTCGTTTAGCATAGCAATCGTAGACTGTGCGTGGAGACAATTACGGTCGCCTTAATGTTTCTGAAGCTGTTTCACGCTGCGATTTTGTCAAAAGATTTTACCGGGGAAAAAAAGACGTTAGAACCTTGTGCCAGGCAGCAAATAGGGATCGTCAGTCTGAAAGGGAAGAGGAAAGATGCTGCCTTTTACAGAGTGCCTTTTACAGAGAGTGTAGACCTCTCTTTATATCGGCAATATCAGAGCAGTAAGTTCCCGCCATAAAAATTTGCTCCTATAATATCGCGAAGGCCTTACTCGATCGGAACATACGACGGACAGAGCTGAATTCCAGACTCCGGTCTGGCTAGCTGGCCCAGAACCGTTGGGCCTGTCCACTCGATCATCAGAGTCGTCCAGTGGTTACCCCAGGTTTGGAATTCATCCCTGTTAGTGGTTAACAACAACATTACGGTTGCAGCATGCGTTCACAAGCGTACCACTCATTTCTCAAGACAAGTTCCGAATAAGAGCTCGACACGTCCCAGACCGTCTCAACGTACTCACCGACGATTTGCCACGCCCAGACAGGATTCTGAAAACAGAGTGGAAGCTGCACTCGAGAATCTTTCAACAAATCACAGCGTTATGGACATTTTTGGATCTACTTGCGACCAAGCACAAAATCCAGCTGTCCAGTTTCGTTACTCCATTCCTGGATCCAATGACTACTGCAGTCGACGCTCTAGCCATCAGGTGGGACAATCTTCTGGTATAATCCTTTCCACGATAGGGCTAATAAAGTTGGTTCTCAGAAAGATGGAGGACCACAAACTACGTCATATTACTAGTGGTTACTCAGTGAATCCAACGTCCAACGTCCTTGTGTTCCCCAGCTGATGTAGCTACTCCGACTACCCCGTTGACAGCTTGTGTGGAGAACATTGGTCAATCGAAACCGGCGAGGGTTGTATCACGAGGATTCACATTGGCTCAATCTATAAGCCTGCAGATTATCCAAGTCTCTTAGAGCAAAAGGTTTTCGGCGGACGTTGCACAAGCGGTGATCGGCACAAACAGGACGTCAACTAGTCAGCTCTACCGGTCCAAGTGTGGTTACTTTAGCATCTGGTGTCGAGAGCGGGGACGGGATGCGAATACGGCCACTCTTCCAATAGTGGACGATTTCCCCCATCTCTATCGTGACAGGCACTTTCAACCCAGCACAATAGAGGGATACAGAGCAGCTCTATTCAGAGTTCTTCGACTCAAGTATTGATCGCTTCTCTCTTGCAGGAAGCTAGCCTATGTTTATGTATACTATTTTTTTAATTTGGTGCTAATGCTTTTACATGGAACATGTCTTTGGATTATGGACGCGGAAATTCTTTAATGGACGACGGCTGAATATTGAACGAAGAACTCGAGTTAAAACCTTTGGCAACAGCATTCATGAAAGCGATAACGAACACGACTGCATTTCTTATGTGATTCGCCCTGACAACAATAGTGTCCGAACTACATGTACTCGAGAGAAAATCACTAAAATTGACAGAGGAATGGTCAAAGGTCTTTATCCAGATCAAGCTTCCAGCAGACCGCTTATTATCGCCACCATCTTCTTCATTGTGCGACGTTTATTGTCTATTGTGACGCTAAGGCCGATATCACCAAGAACACGATAGCAGCCCGACTGACGTTCATACACTGGACGTATGAACTCGTAGAAGGCATTCCTTCAACACTGTCTTAGGTGTCTTCACATAAGATTCGTGCACTAGAACCATCCTGGCTCGACACAAGAAACTTGCGGCCAGCGACACAGTCAATGCATGCGCCGGGCGGTCCAATACGACATTTACCGACGCATTTGCGTACACTTCGCCATCCATAAGATGGCTTGCGAATCGTGTGTCTCCATTATCGCGGAGCGATATCCGGTACTTTACCGGATTCTGTTCGGCCTTCATCCGGCGGAAAACAGAGAAATCTGATAAATTACAGGTTTTCATACCACTTCTGAAACAGATATTGCCTGGGCTTACAAAATATATAGGTATGTATAACTTTCGTATCATCCAAGAGATGTGGTGGATCTGTAATGTTGAACAAGTAAGACATCACATGATTCGAAAATGGCGAGTTACGTTGGTAGATTTTAGCTGATTGGCTGACGAAGCCACGTGGTATTGATTTCTGGAAATTCCCTCTTGCAGTTGCCGAAAGTAGGCTGAAAATGGATACACACGATCCTAGGGTCAATCTTACCGCGTAAAGATGACCGAGATGGTTACAGGTTGTTACCGACGACTACTTTCCGATGGAGTGGATATGTTCGGTCCGTAGCAGCGGCTCAACAGTTTGTAGGATAGATGTAAAGAAAGAGTGGGGAGCAGTGAAGTTCATCCTCAAGAGGACCACTGGTAAGCGGCACTCTCATCTTAGTACTTAGAAAGTACTATGCACGGTTACCTAGAATCATACAGATTCTCTGACGTTCAGATTCATCCATCTTATTAGCTTTCATGCTTATTGCTGTCGATACCCCTACGCCTATCAATACGGCTTTCATCATTTGAGGATATTACACACCATACTAGTTCAACTCCAGGGACGAACTCCGACCTCTATCTTGTTTGCTCCAACGGTCATGGTTCAAATATGTTGATATTCTGACGATTTGTAATATAAGGAGAACTTTGCAATAAAACAGAATGCATTTAATAAGAATGTTTTTTTTAGGAAAGCAAACCTTTTATTTTAAAGGATGTACCCAACCCAGCCTGCCCACACGTACGGTCGTTATTATACGGTACACCTTTACGACTGTGGCTGGGAAAGGGACATCAGGGCGCACCATTTGCGTACACTTCGCCATCCATAAGATGGCTTGCGAATCGTGTGTCTCCATTATCGCCGAGCGATACCCAGTACTTTACCGGATTCTGTTCGGCCTTCATCCGGCGGAGAACAGACCCGAGAAATCTGATAAATTACAGGTTTTCATACCACTTCTGAAACAGATATTGCCTGGGCTTACAAAATATATAGGTATGTATACTTTCGTATCGTCCAAGAGGTGTGGTGGATCTGAAATTTTGAACAATTAGTTCATCACATGACTCGAAAATGGCGAGTTACGTTGGGGTTACGTCGGTAGACTATCGCTGATTGGCTGACGAAGTCACGTGGTATTGATTTATGGAAAATCCCTCCTGCAGTTGCCGAAAGTAGGCTGAACATGGAAACACACGATCCCAAGGTCAGTCTTACCACGTATAGATGACCGACATGGTTACAGGTTGCAGGGCGCACATGCACCGCTTACCACCTGGCGGACACCAGGATATGGGAGTTAATTCTTCATCTTTTGCAAGGGAGATCTCCAAAGAATGATATCGGCGGTTTGTAATAGAAAGTTTGATTTAGCAAACAAAACATTAATTGTTTTAAAATGTTTTCTTTTGAACTATTTTCAGGATGTACATACGCCCGTCCGTCTACTTTTTCATTACCACCTCATTGCTTTCTCATTACCATCATAAGATTGACTCTGCCTAGTTACCCCACACTTGACTAACATCTGGATGTGAATGCAGAATAAAAGCGTAGTGATATCAATGGGATTAACATATTTCTTTCTTACGAGACCGCGTGCGCACACTACCCTGAGTGCGTCAGCTCCAATATCGCTCTAAAAATAAAGCAACCAATCAAAGCGCCTCTAATGGAGGGGGTCATAATTCGAATTTAGTCAATCAGTGCGCTTGTTAAACCGCCCGTTATCAGACGGTTATCGGTATATACAATCTGCCCAAGGGAGACAGTTGTAGTCTCGAGGATAACCGGATGTCATATCGTACATACTGATGAAGCTGACGTGTTCCGGCTAGTGTGGGTGCGCACTTTCACTGAGGGAATTACAAGCGTCTGGTCCGTCATTCATAATTCAGCCGTCGTCCATTAGAAAATATCCGCGTCCATAATCCAAAGACCTATTCCATATTTCATATAACAGTATTAGCACCAAATTCAAAAAGACAATCATAGTGTACATAAACATAGCCTTGTTTCCTGCAAGAGAGAAGCGGTCAACAGTTTTCAATGATGCCGGCAAGACATCATGATGTTTCAAAAATATCAAATCCGTATCGCTGATCAGTATTCTTAATCCACAATATTCGCTGTAAAGTCATCTAAAGAATGATGTATCTCAGTCACGCCTTAACCTCACAATCGGTAAGGGCCCGTCCACGGCCGGTCATATTCCCAGGGTCATTTCCGGAACACTATCGGCCGCGGTTATCAGGATTCACAAAGGTCGTTCAAGAGAAATCTCTCTTAGAAGACGAAACAAACGATATATACATGTATAAGTTCTGTAAATATTTATTTCAAAATGGCAGTGTTAGTTATTTGGATTTTTGTAAGTCTTTAACAGTAAATGTACAGTGTATCAGTTATGTCTCCACCTGTTGGCTTAATCATTTTTCTTCACAGCTTTAAATATATTAATATGGCCATTGTTCAGACAGACGACCGGGTACTGTAACAAATAACCTGCTTGGTTGACATGGCAACCAGACTGTTACAAATGTTATTTCATAAAAAAAACTCCAGCATATCGCTCCAATTTAAGTGATATTTTTCAGTTTAAAAACACCCGATTGGTCAATTCAAATTTTTACATGAATAAATCCTGTATTTTCATTGGCCCATGGATAAATTGAAAGCATATCCAACCAATCACAGTGTCTGTAAAGATCCATTGACACGCAACAGATGATTGACGTATGAGCACAGATTTCAACCAATCCATACACTGAGCGGTAATTACGACGATTGGCTACTGCCGTTTTTTAAAACAATTGTCAATACTTGAATGATCTCAAAAAAGGAGAACGGCAGTATAGCACGATCTATTCTGTTAGTGCTTGTAATTAAGCGCCAGCTAAAGTTGTTTGTATTTGTTCGTTACACAACACATTGCTATCGCTTATCGCTCTTTCCAGGTTAACAACGTAAAATATATGTACCCTACAAAGGTAAAAGCTGTTTCCTAGTACCAGTGCTTTTATCCTTTGGTATACGTTCAGCCGATCTATAATTGTACACAAATGAAGTGCAGCCTATGACATTATCCTAACAATTGTCCTGAAACCTGATGACGTTGGCCCCCTACATCCATGACAATAAAATCCTACTTCTACCCCTTGGTGCAATGCAGACAATTAAATGGTTTATACAATTCAATTAGCCTGTTACCTCCCTCATGTAACATGACATCAACTTAATTGCCAGCGCGAGGTCTCTGGACTGGCAGAGTCGGAAGAGCAAGTTTTAATTTGGTGTATCGTGTTACATATAGGATCACGCCTTGTGGCACATGAACTTTGCGATGACAATGACAATTTGATTTGTTTCGTGTTACATAAGCGATGTTAGATTTCTGCATAAGTGTACACGTGTCATGCAGATGAAGGAATACACAAACCATCACGTGATTGAGAGGGATATCATACGTCATCAGGGTTTGGGACCATTCACTTTGGCCTTAACGTGACCTTGACCTTTGATTGGTCGACCCCTCATTCGATAATAGAGCGCATGAGCTGACCGATAACATGCCTTTATCTTTTAAGAATATCGGGTGCTTCTCAGTTTTTAATTGTTGTACCGTCCCACCACTGACCCCGAAAGCAATAAGGGGCAACACTTGTGCCAACTTTGGAGGAGATTAGTGAAGCTGAATCCAGAATATCGCCCGGATAATGTAGGCCCACCGGCCTTCTTTCGACATCTTCGTTACACCAAACGAATTTCTACTTTCCCACTTCGAACTTGGTCGGACGGGCTGCCATTATTGTTCAAAATCAGAAATGTCAATTTCATCTTACGAACCAATCAAACACAGCACACGTCTCCTCTGTAGGTTGACGTCATGATAATGCCAGCCAATCGCTGACGCAGTCTCAGAGCACGTTTCAGAAAGATAATGGATAATGCATCATGCATATTCATGGCAGCCCGTCCAACCAAGGCCAGTTCAGAGCATGAGCGTAGAAATTGGCTTGGTGAATGAAGATGTGTTTTGAGGGCCCGTCAGTATCCATCATATACCTGAAGTCATTTCTTATAGCAATAGACATGCAGATGGGCAGTAGTCTTATTGAAACAATAGTGCCTCACGGGATATCATTTTAGAACATTTGATTGGTCAATTAAATTTTTCAAATGGAAATCCGGCATATTCATTGGCTTGTGAAAAAAAATGGTAGAACAGCCCACCAATCAGGGAGTGTCTTTAAAGGTCCCTTTTAAACATATACTACCATGTATATCCTACCCTCGAACATTCCCAGATACGGTACGGCATGCCCCCAAAAAACTCCCAAACACTCAAGTCATTCCATGTATCGCACATGGACTCTTTCCATTGTTAATTGGTGGATTATGTTAATTCGGTTGAGAAAGGGGTTGGAAGTGGGTACCCAGAAATGGAAAAGTACCCTCAGTCCCCCACCACCCTAGCCTCTAATTACCAAATTAACAACGGTAAATAGCCCCTGTGATGTATAGTTGCTAACCGACTACGTGCGACTATGTTGACCGTCTTAGAAGTTGAGTGAGGGCATTCCTTGTCCCAAAACGCCTGGCCCTACCTAGTAAATGTCCTCCCGAGAATCTGGAACAGACGAATATCA
>JAVTVY010055098.1:0-28906 GCA_036873755.1 Hanleya hanleyi
CTCTCCCTGCTAAAGTGGGGATCGAGAGCCCTAGTACAATGTAGGTCTCTCCCTGCTAAAGTGGGGATCGAGAGCCCTAGTACAATGTAGGTCTATAATGATGAACTAGACCTAGTAGGGCTCTCCCTGCTAAAGTGGGGATGGAGAGCCATAGTACAATGTAGGTCTCTCCCTGCTAAAGTGGGGATGGAGAGCCCTAGTACAATGTAGGGCTCTCCCTGCTAAAGTGGGGATCGAGAGCCCTAGTACAATGTAGGTCTCTCCCTGCTAAAGTGGGGATCGAGAGCCCTAGTACAATGTAGGTCTATAATGATGAACTAGACCTAGTAGGGCTCTCCCTGCTAAAGTGGGGATGGAGAGCCATAGTACAATGTAGGTCTCTCCCTGCTAAAGTGGGGATGGAGAGCCCTAGTACAATGTAGGTCTCTCCCTGCTAAAGTGGGGATGGAGAGCCCTAGTACAATGTAGGTCTCTCCCTGCTAAAGTGGGGATGGAGAGCCCTAGTACAATGTAGGGCTCTCCCTGCTAAAGTGGGGATGGAGAGCCCTAGTACAATGTAGGTCTCTCCCTGCTAAAGTGGGGATGGAGAGCCCTAGTACAATGTAGGTCTATAATGATGAACATGTGATAAAGCCTCTAATAATTAACTCACATTAAGAGAAATTTTCCACAATTGGGGAGTGATCACATTTGTTAGAACAGGATGTTCAGAAAATGGTCCAAAATCATTCAGATATTCTATTATCTCTTTATTAATTTGTTCACAGAGTTAGGGGTGCTTCAATTTTAATTGAGTGGCTGAATAGAGTTGACATTTGAACTGAATATGGTGGCCAATAATGCATCGCCTTGGTGATGGAACATTGCTACCTTTTGATACATTTTCACTGCATCGCGGTATTGTGATGTTGTGGAAAAATCGGATTGTTGACAGTATCATGATGTCAACAAAGGGCATTATTCTTTACATAGTGATGCCAGCAGGCATTACAATAGAAATGTTGCAATGAACACGATATGTCCAAATATAACATATCACAATGGCCAAGGTGGTCAGTAATGCCACCGAACCCAATTTGGAAGTAGTTATGCCCCCCCCCCTCTACCTAGGGGGGGGGGATATAGCAATCGCTTTGTCTGTCTGTCCATCCATCCATCTGTCCATCCATTCATCCGTCCGTCCGAATTTCTTGTCCGCGCAATAGCTCGGTTAATATTTGATGGACAGGATTGAAACTTGCATGAAATGTCGCCAGTGTCTCGTAGTTGTGCAGCGTAGAGTTTTTCCTGAGTTTCGGTTATATTTTCAAAAGTTATGGCCCTTGGTTCCTGAAATCTCCGTGAATTGGGACTTGTCCGGGCTGGATCTTGGTTAATATTGTATGGACAATTATGAAATTTGCATGATATGTGGTCAGTGCCCTGTAGTTTTGCAGCGTGAAGTTTCGCCTATATTTTGGCGAGTTATGGCCCTTTGTTCTTCAAATCTTTGTGAATTGGGACTTGTCCGGGCTGAATCTCGGTTAATATTGTATGGGCAATTATGAAATTTGCATGATATGGGGTCAGTGTCCTGTAGTTGTAGACCGTGAAATATCTCCGCATTTCGCCTATATTTGCAAGAGTTATGGCCCTTCGTTCTTGAAATCTTTGTGAATTGGGACCTGTCCGGGCTGGATTTCGATTAATATTGTATGGACAAGTATGAAATTTGCATGATATGTGGTCAGTGCCCCATACTTGTGCAGCATAAAGTTTCTCTGCGTTTCGGTTATATTTTCAAGAGTTATGACCCTTGGTTCCTGAAATCTTTCTGAATTGGGACTTGTCCGGGCTGGATCTTGGTTAATATTGTATGGACAATTATGAAATTTGTATGATATGTGGTCAGTGCCCCATACTTGTGCAGCGTGAAGTTTCTCTGCGTTTCGGTTATATTTTCAAGAGTTATGACCCTTCGTTCTTGAAATCTTTGTGAATTGGGACCTGTCCGTGCTGGATTTCGGTTAATATTGTATGGACAATTATGAAATTTGCTTGATATGTGGCCAGTGCCCTGTAGTTGTGCAGTGTGAAATATCTCCGCATTTCGCCTATATTTGCAAGAGTTATGGCCCTTCGTTCTTGAAATCTTTGTGAATTGGGACCTGTCCGTGCTGGATTTCGGTTAATATTGTATGGACAAGTATGAAATTTGCATGATATGTGGTCAGTGCCCCATACTTGTGCAGCATAAAGTTTCTCTGCGTTTCGCTTATATTTCAATACAGAACAGAACAATGGCAGGGCAGTGTCAGACTTAAAAGTGGAAAGGGGGGCATACAATTAAGCAATCTCTGATTGCTTTACTGCGTTGAAATTGTCGTTACCTCGTTTTATTGCATTGTTTTTTCATGTTATTGAGTCACAAATTCACCTCACAGCACATTGCATTGCGGGATTCTGTGAAGGACTCTATACCAGACTTACTAGAAATTGGGGTAGCCATGTTAGTCTGTGTAGTATAAAAGAATAACATAGGGTAGCATCTTTAACACTAAGTTTAATGGTCACGAACTTAAGTGGATATCTGTGTCAGGTGAAGTGACTTAGTACTACATGGTGATGAACTTCTGCTATCCAGTGTCATTATACTGGATGTCTCAGATTTCTTCCTGTTATGAATTTTTCACTCGGATTACTAAACTTGAATTCTAATTTTGGGGTTCATGATCATATGAAGTTGCATTCCAACTACTTTGTCATCTGGATTTCTTATACATGTATATACAGCAGTATAAAATGTGCAGGTCTAAGTATATTGGGAGTAGTTATTTCACACTTGATGTAATCCTTCTTCAGTTAATCAGTCTGTCTATTAAACCATGTTAATCAAATTAAAACAGCTCCGAAGTTGGAGTCAAATTCTGATCATTTTATCGCATGGTTTTAGAGATATTGAAACTCGTGTAGAAAATAATTGAACATTTTTCTTATTTAATAGGCTAAATTATAATTGACGTAAGTAATGAAATATGGAAAATTAAATACATTTGTTCATTGTCCAGTTGTGTGAATTGCCAAAAGTATTTAAAAATAAATAAAACTCGCTAAATCCAGTAATAAAGAAATGATTAAACATTAACAATAACGACATAGTTAGAGCAATCCTTAGTGTTTTTAGCACTGAAACATTCAAATGGCATATTTTGTTTTCAAATTAGTAATCTTAATGAAATTTGTCATTTTCAGGAAGTCCTATTAACTAAGGGTGTCACCTCAGATATTTTTAGATTAACTAACCTGATCAAAATCAAACTATAATTGTCATTTGGAACTGTAGTCTAGAGGTTATAGTGCCTGCCTCACAAGTATGGACGTTCTGGAATCGATCTTGGGCTGAGTCATACGATACCAAAGACTGAAAAAAGGAGAAATGGTTGCTTCCTTGATTGGTGCTCAGCATTTTGAGGATAGATCAAGGACTGTTAGTTCCGGTGCCAGGATAATGTGACTGATTGAAATGAATGTACCATATTTGCCTACGCCATGGTACTTTTGGTTTAATAGGTAACATTGTGAAAAGTCTGCATTGGGACTGCTGTGTCACATGTAGGCATATCACTGATATGACTGAAAACTTGTTGAAAGCAATGTTAAATCTCGTCCACACCCCGACTCTTAATTGCCATTTATTGTACAGGGTATTACAGTGATCAAGGTTAAGGAGGATGAACAACTTCACTCATTCGTCACTAAACATCTCAGCACAGAGGTATTGTCCAGACTGACAACAGCCCTTGATGCTGTGAGTGGAGATTTAATCTTGCTGTCCGGTGGGAATCAGTTTGAACCAGTAAGTGGTTTACAGTCAATAATCTAAAACATAAATAAACAAGTTATTTTAGAGACAGTATTTCACATGGTGCTATTTGAAAGATAAATCCTCAAATTTACTATTCAGATTGGTAGTGTGAATCATTTAATCAGTTTTAATTAGTGAGCCCCATCCTCTTAACTCCCGATCTAATAATAATAATAATAATAATACTTTATTTACAGAGGAGATTCAATTAGTACAAGACCAATCTTCCTTGAGTCCCTCTCTCACTCACTCACTCATGCACACAAGACACATATATATTATGACACAGTAGAGAACAGCAAACGATCAATGATACAATAAGTCATGTACATGTAGTATGATATTTTGACAGTATATGAGTTTCCATTCGTCTCTTGAATATATTTAAATTCAATGAGAATTTAATATTATGGGGAAGCTGATTCCAAAGAGTCACACCAGAGTATTGAAGAGAATGTTTATATGCTTCAGTTTTGGGTTTAGGGACAACAAGATTATTAGAGGTGGTAGATCGTAGAGCCTTTTGGTAGACAGTTGCAGTTGGAGTAAATTGTTTACAGAGGTAAATTGGAGCTAGGTTATGCAGTGATTTAAACATAAGAATTGCTTTGTGGTAAGTAATTCGGTCATATATAGTCATCCATTGTAGCTTCTTAAACATCTAAGCCTTGCCCCACCCCATAACCTCATATATTTTGGAAGGTTACATCCTCGCGCACTTATGACACACATCCATCTCTCTTGGGGGTTAGTTCTCACCGGCAGGGAACTGTATCCCACTCTCTACCTCCCGAACTAGTCTAGCCACACCTCAAGACCTTATATATTCTGAAAGCTTACATCTTTGTGGACCGGGACACATCCATTACCACTGTTAGGTAGTTCCCAGCCCCAAAGAACTGAGCCCTACCATATTTCTCCTGAATTAAGCCTTTCCCCACCCCATAACCTCATATATTCTGAAAGCTTGCATCAATGTACACTTTAGGGATGCTCAACTGCAGCCATATCATTAGAATGTCCCTCGCCAATCCCAATGCATTTAGTCTATGCAGCATCTGGGCCCTAAATGGCTCTGCAATTAAATTAAATTCTCATTAATATTTCTCTCTCGTTTTAATAAGACATGAATGTTATGACAAAATCTAATGGGTAACAATTTTGAATTTAGGAATTTTTTCTTTTATCATATTCTCTAATCTATATTTGCAGCATTCCCTGTTGGGTAAACTCCGATTAGAATGTGCCAATCTTTTAGAAGCAAAAGGTCAGTTGAAAATTATTTATCAGCGAAAAATGTGACTTTGATGAACATTAGTGTTTTTAGAAAATGTGAAAATATAACAGTCAAGATCTTGGTTAAACATTTAGAATTTAGATATTTCAAAGCTCAAATAGTTAAACTGTAATATTTTTTCTAAATTGAAAAAGTTTAAATTAAAAAAACTAATTTGGAAGTTGAATTGTTACCTTTTACCTGCATTGATCATCATACTTGATTTTCTAAGGTATGTTTATACTCACATGATTACAGGTGTAAAAGTGAGAGAAGAAAAGAGCTATGAATTCATATGGGTTGTTGATTTCCCTCTGTTCTTGCCAAAGGAAGGAGGTAGGTAATACACAGGGTAAACATCAGCAATTACTTTAACTGGAGGTAGGTAATACACAGGGTAAACATCAGCAATTACTATAACTGGAGGTAGGTAATACACAGGGTAAACATCAGCAATTACTATAACTGGAGGTAGGTAATACACAGGGTGAACATCAGCAATTACTATAACTGGAGGTAGGTAATACACAGGGTAAACATCAGCAATTACTATAACTGGAGGTAGGTAATACACAGGGTGAACATCAGCAATTACTATAACTGGAGGTAGGTAATACACAGGGTAAACATCAGCAATTACTATACTGAGGTAGGTAATACACAGGGTGAACATCAGCAATTACTATAACTGGAGGTAGGTAATACACAGGGTAAACATCAGCAATTACTATAACTGGAGGTAGGTAATACACAGGGTGAACATCAGCAATTACTATAACTGGAGGTAGGTAATACACAGGGTGAACATCAGCAATTACTATAACTGGAGGTAGGTAATACACAGGGTAAACATCAGCAATTACTATAACTGGAGGTAGGTAATACACAGGGTGAACATCAGCAATTACTATAACTGGAGGTAGGTAATACACAGGGTAACATCAGCAATTACTATAACTGGAGGTAGGTAATACACAGGATGAACATCAGCAATTACTATAACTGGAGGTAGGTAATACACAGGGTAAACATCAGCAATTACTATACTGAGGTAGGTAATACACAGGGTGGAGGTACATCAGCAATTACTATAACTGGAGGTAGGTAATACACAGGGTAAACATCAGCAATTACTATAACTGGAGGTAGGTAATACACAGGGTAAACATCAGCAATTACTATAACTGGAGGTAGGTAATACACAGGGTGAACATCAGCAATTACTATAACTGGAGGTAGGTAATACACAGGGTGAACATCAGCAATTACTATAACTGGAGGTAGGTAATACACAGGGTGAACATCAGCAATTACTATAACTGGAGGTAGGTAATACACAGGGTAAACATCAGCAATTACTATAACTGGAGGTAGGTAATACACAGGGTGAACATCAGCAATTACTATAACTGGAGGTAGGCAACAGGGTGAACATCAGCAATTACTATAACTGGAGGTAGGTAATACACAGGGTAAACATCAGCAATTACTATAACTGGAGGTAGGTAATACACAGGGTGAACATCAGCAATTACTATAACTGGAGGTAGGTAATACACAGGGTAAACATCAGCAATTACTATAACTGGAGGTAGGTAATACACAGGGTGAACATCAGCAATTACTATAACTGGAGGTAGGTAATACACAGGGTAAACATCAGCAATTACTATAACTGGAGGTAGGTAATACACAGGGTGAACATCAGCAATTTCTATAACTGGAGGTAGGTAATACACAGGGTGAACATCAGCAATTACTATAACTGGAGGTAGGTAATACACAGGGTGAACATCAGCAATTACTATAACTGGAAGGAGGTAGGTAATACACAGGGTGAACATCAGCAATTACTATAACTGGAGGTAGGTAATACGCAGGGTAAACATCAGCAATTACTATAACTGGAGGTAGGTAATACACAGGGTGAACATCAGCAATTACTACAACTGGAGGTAGGTAATACACAGGGTAAACATCAGCAATTACTATACTGAGGTAGGTAATACACAGGGTGAACATCAGCAATTACTATAACTGGAGGTAGGTAATACACAGGGTAAACATCAGCAATTACTATAACTGGAGGTAGGTAATACACAGGGTGAACATCAGCAATTACTATAACTGGAGGTAGGTAATACACAGGGTGAACATCAGCAATTACTATAACTGGAGGTAGGTAATACACAGGGTGAACATCAGCAATTACTATAACTGGAAGGAGGTAGGTAATACACAGGGTAAACATCAGCAATTACTATAACTGTTTGTTTCAATGTGTTGAGCTACTATATTGGTACATCCTCTCATAATCCAATCCCTCTATTAAATTCAAACAAACACGATTGTGTGGACAAAATTCAATTACCCGTCCTATTTCTTCTAATTATTCAGACGGCAAAACTAAACTTCAGGCATCTGTGGAGAGAAATTCTGCCAACATTTTACAAATTTCGCTGGCTCTATTTCCAGTTCTTGGGATAAATAACATATCCATGCCACAGTATTTAGCCTCAGTTGATGCTTTTTTACCCCTCAGCCAACATTTTGCTGAATGGTATGTATGTCGTCATGTACGTCTGACCGTCCGTCTGTCCATCACACCTTTCTTGTTACCAAGATATCTTTAGAACGACTTACCCTAGGCACACCAAACTTGCAGTGCACATCCATATGCTTGTGACCCAGAACCCTATTGAATCTGGAACCGATTGGTTGGAAACTTTGGTGGCCATCTTTAATTTATGCGAAACCATCACAGCTTTCTCGTTACCAACATATCTTTAGAACGACTTACCCTAAACACACCAAACTTGCTGTGCACATCCATATGGTCGAAACCCAGAACCCCATTGAATCTGGACCCAATTGGGTGGAAACTTTGGTGGCCGTCTTTAATTTATGCCAAACCATTAATCTTGTGTGTCTCGGGTACCATTTCGCTGTTCAGTGTGAAACTTGGTATAGATCATCGATGCATCAAGAAACTTCAAAGGAATGGCCAAACCAGTTCCCCGATACGGAGGAAACCTTGGCGGCCATTTTTAATTTATGCAAAATCATTAATGATCTCTATCTCTGATAACATTCCAGTGCTCGATGTAAAATTTGGTACACATCATCGATGCATCAAGAGACTTACGATAAATGACAGTTCTGGTTTGTCTGATTGGGCTGAAAACTTGGTAGCCATCTTCAATTTATGCAAAATCTTTAATGATGTATATCTCTGATACTATTTCAGTGTTCTATACGAAACTTGGTGTACAGCATCGATGTATCAAGAGACTTACAATGAATGGGCGGCCGTCTTTAATTTATGAAAAATGATTGATGATCTGTGTCTCTGATACCGTTCAAGTGCTCGATGTAAAATTTGGTATACATCATCGATGCATCAAGAGACTTATGTAATGAATACCGGTTTCTCTGATTGGATGAGAACCTTACAGGCCATTTCTGATTGCAAAATTTTTGATAATCTGTATATTTGTCACTTGACTGCTTGGTGTTCCTGACATCTTAGTTCAAATTGAATACATTATGAATGGCTGGCGCCCAGAGCCAAGGGGTTTCCAGATGTACAGCTTCATATTTCTGCTTCTAAGTCTAAAACTCAGAGATTGAAGATATATCCGGATTTCCGGATTTTTTAGAATCCACAAAAAATTCCCGGATTTTTCGATTTTCTGTCTCACCCGACCATGTGGTTGTTGTTTCTATTTTCGTCGATAATGATCCTCCGTTAAACCATTCTAACAAACAAAAAATCTTGTAGCCTGGGTTTGAAAATCCCCCAAAAATATAAATTATGTGATTAAAATTCGAGTTATGTACCCCCGGGGGGAGTTTAATAAGTTTGAAATAAACAGTTCGTGAGTGATCGGCGCAGCGCAATGCGATCTCCCTGCAGAGTGGTGTTTTCCAAACTAGACTCAGCTTGTATGCAGCTTCACTGTTAAGTAGGTCAGAGAATGGTGCTGATTGCCTGTCGCTCTGTCTGCAGTAGCCGAGGGCGTGTTGTTCTCGTCCCGTGAATGTAACGGAAAGCAGTATGTTACCTTGTGTTCGTTGACACCAGCTTTTATAGCGAAGTTTGTTTGACTCACTATTGACAATGTTATACGTATTTATAATTTAAAATCGACTATGTGAAAATAGTTGAGATGACGACTGACCTCAAGGACTTTGAAACTGGAGTTAAAAACAAATTTAAATGGTCGCGGCTGAAGGAAAAATATACGTGACCACTGGAAAGATGGACTTGAAGAACATTCTAAACATGCAAAAACCTAAAAACTAAAAAACTTCTCAAATCTAATGGGAATTCATCCTGTCTGTTCGCTTCCTCACAGTCTGATGTTGAGTGCACAGAGCCAAATTCATTTGCTTCCAGTATGAGTGGCATCTACATCATGCTAGCTTTGATGGATGGAACTTTTTGTCCAGTATTTGAATTATGTACTGAAAATATTTGGTTACAAGGAAAAAATCAATATAAAATAATGACTTCAATTTAGATGACAATCTGCAGTTTTATCTCCCAGAAATCGCTTAGAATGCATCTCCAACCATCTAGGACCCAAGACGGCCCCTGGACCCAAGCCTAAAGTGCTAGGATAGTATTTTTCCAGATTTTTTACAAAGATCCACTTCAATCTCTGAAAACTGCTGTTTCAAAAAGTAGAACTGAGAAATAGGGTAGTTGTTTCAGCAAATTTGATCATGCTCTAAAATCATTAACATAACAAAGGAATGATGGATCATCTTTATGATTTTGGGTCATTTTTGTTATTTTCTCACCTTTTCAGGTGAGAAATTTCATTTCTTCTGATTGAATTATTGGATGATTCATTGTATGGTGAATATTCCAGTCCAAAATAATTAACCTATTTCTTCTAATTATTCACACAGCAAAACTTACTTAACTTTAGGCGCCTGCAAGGAGAAATTCTGCTAACGTTTTACAAATTTCACTTGCTAGATTTTCAACACTTGGGATAAATAATGTATCCATGCCACAATATTTAGCCTCAGCTGACATAAATATGGATTTATTCTGCTTTTAAGTCTATGCTGGTAAAGAAATAGGGTAAGTCATGTCAGAAAGGTCTTACTTTGTACTGAAAAAAAAACAAAACTTTTTTGTCTTGAGAGGGGGAAAAAACTATGAAGTATTGGGAGAGAGAGGGGGAAAGTGGCGGTGTCAGTGTCCGGTTAAGTTTTTATGTTTAGCACAACGTTAGACTCAAGCTGGAAGGTTAATGTTTTTTGTTTAGGCTGGACTTAGAATAATTTTGACTTCTTTCTGGGTTAATGTTTTTTGTTTAAGCTGAACTTAGAACCATATTTGTCCAGGCATTTCATACCCACATCTCAGACCAAATTTCAATTGTACATGTATTCATAATGACATGTATAAGCTTACTTTTGGAAAAAAAGGTAATCTTTATTTCAAGTTTTATAATATAGTTCATCTTTCAATCCAACTTCAACATCACTGACAAAGAAGTCAAATTTTTATAACCATATGTATTGTCATTGCCAGTGATGTGCAGCCTGAAGGGCTCGATCTTTATGCGAAGCTGCATGTTATTGAAAAAACCCAAAACGGCGAGCTGCCGGGTTACACATAACCCTTGTTGTTATATATAACTTACATTTTTAAAATCAAGCAATAGGCTTCTCATTGATGGTTCTATCTTAACAATTTTGGTTGATTATGGAATATTTATGAAGATGAATGGTAATGAAGAAAATCTGTTGATTCACAATGCAACAAACTTAGTTTATATCCTAATTGTTCAATATATAAACAGTTGATAATAAATTTACCAAAATTCATCATTGGTGGATGTATTCTGAAAGTCTGCTTACTTCCTCAGTTACAATATAGTATTGTTGTAATTTAATTTAACGTTTAATTAATATTTGTAGGGGGACTGGAATCGGCACATCATCCATTTACAGCGCCACATCCAGATGACATTCATCACTTAGCATCACAGCCAGAACTGGTTTGTATTCTTCTCTACTTGATTTGGATTATCAACATTCAGTTGGGAAAGTGGAGGGAGGAGGGCGTTGTATGGTGAATCTCAATATCTATGGTCATTCCTCTGATAATTCTATCACTATATTGAAATTATTTTGGCAAGATTCAATCAGTTCTATACATTTGTTCACCCATTTGATCTTTGTCATTGAAGTAACAACTTCCTGTTCTAAAGTTTGATCAGCCCCTGATTGCAGGCTGGAAATTTCACTTTCTGTGATTCAATTATTAGGGGAAACACCGCAAGTTGCATGCATCTTCACTGAGGGGTCTTGGATTAGCAGTTCAAGGGAGGTAATACGCATGTATACATACATAGACTCCAGAGAACCATCACTCAGGGCTGTTCCATTTAAAAAGGTATGGGAGGGGAGGAAGGCGCTCAATATATTACTCTATTGGTCATAGGAGCAAATTCCCTTCAATCCATGTTACAACATTGGGAAGGCCAATAAAATTTCTATGGGTGGTGGGGTATAATTCAAAGCTGCCTTCCGCCCCTCCCTGGAACAGCCCTCAGTTAAAGCTTTAATATACAAACATTCTGTTAACATCTGTCACATATAAGATGGTTTATATATAACATATGTAAATGGCTATATCTCGCTATTTGCATATGTATTTGTATGAATAAAAGAAATTCATTAATTTGTTGTACTGGTTAGCTGATATTGAATAGTGATGTAATCTGCTCATTGATTTCTTTACCTACAATAAATGCTACATGTAAAATAAGCTATATACATTCATTTTTACAAAACTGTCCTCACCCTCAGGTAGTGCCAATTGCAATGATTTCTTTACTACTTGGGGATTTATTCCAGGTACGAAGCCAGCATTATGACCTGGTGTTAAATGGTAATGAGATTGGAGGTGGGTCCATCCGTATTCACAATGCTGAACAACAGAAATTTGTGCTGGAGAACATTCTTAAGGTATCATATCGTTTCCTTGTCAAATTTGTGTAATTTAGGCACTGTATATGTATTATAGAATATTGGGCGACTGAACTGAGATGGTAGCCTAGGCCCCCATGAGGCCATCCACAATAATATTTTTGTTTCCAGTAACCCTACCTACCCATATATTTTGCAATCAATAAAAAAGTTGGGTAGGCATTTTTTTTCTATGATTTTTAGCAGTACTCCATGAAATCCTATACAAAAAGGTAAAAAGTTGACCAAAAAAAAAAGAGAAAAAAAGAAGAAGAAAAAAACACTTGCCAACCTACCTACCTACCTATTTTTTCTAAAGTTGGTTACTGGAAACACAAATATTATTGCAGATGGCCTGAGAGCTATTCATAGGGTCTACTTATCAGCCTGATAAAAATAAGTGCTGATAATGTAGTTGAAATGAAATCAGCCCCGCTGTGATATTAATAGTCAATACCAGTCATATAAAATCAACCTGTATGGTGCAATTTCTAGAATGCAAGGCTTGTATAAATGCACTTTATCTTATCAATTTAGCTTGATTACCTGGAGAAATGACTTGCTATCCATGGCAGATGATGCAAATAATTCATCGAATATTCTGTCTGAAAATCTCAGTTTTTTCATGGCTTATCCAGGATCATACCAACTGAGTTAAATCAGATTGGTTTCATCTGATCTGGAAACAAAATATGGATAAGGATAGAAAATATTGATTGCTAATATGTACTAAAATTGCTGAAAATTATGTTAAGTGATACATGGACAGTCCGTTAATACTTTCCATCTCCAGGTAAGTACCACTATTGAGTGATCCAGACACCTGGTCACACAAAGTATCTTTGGTGTGTCTTGTTATCCCCACCAAACATCCATCAAATAGATTTCTGGTACTGTGTATGTGTATGTCTAATCACCATGAACATTTAACAGAGTCACATGATGAAGCAAATAGAAAATTGCCATACTTCACTATGTAGACTTCTTTTACTGTGTATTTTCTTTATTGCACCATGTAAGCGTCCTGTCTGTATCTTGTGTGCGGTCCTCAGTGTTTTATATGGTGGATGGAGGGTGTCTGGTTCCATGCTTCTTTGAAGTAGCTTGTTCGTTGAAGTAGCAGGAACACAAATGGGCTGGGTGGTGCTTAGTTGGTTTGTCGTGATATAGCTGAAATATTGTTGAAAGCGACGTTAAATTCTATTCACTCACTCACTCACTCCTTTTACTGTGTGTGTCGCGGGTGGTTGGTGGGTGCCCGGTGGGCAAGGGTTCCTGTTGCTTCAATGTATTTTGCTGAGATGCAACGTGAACTTTATAATTTGGTGTGTAGCACTGTAATATCACTTGTCTTTATTATTGCATCAATGTAAGCATCCTCTCTGTGTCTTCTGGCCCCGTGGGGCTTCCGGGGATTGACCTGGGATGTCGTCGTGCACACTGCAGGTCATGGTAAAAATAGGCTTCAGCTCCTCGAGAGCTTGTCGAAAGAGGCGACTAACTGAGGCACCCGTGAGGTTCCCAGGTGAGAAAAGGAATAGGACCCCACCCATGTGGTTCCCGGGGGTGAAAAGGAATAGCACCCAACGTTGTGATATAACTGAAATATAGTTGAAAGCGAAATTAAATCATATTCACTCACTCACCCTTGTGTCTTCTGTGCTGTCCTCAGTGGATGATGAAGATCTGGCTCCATGTTGCTTCAAAGACTTGCTTCTTTGAAGCAACAAAAACAGAACTTGGCTGGGTGGTGCTTAGTTGGTTGGTCGCTACCTGACTGAAATATTGTTGGAAGCAACATTAAATCCTATTCATTCACTCATTCACTTTGTATGTCAAATGTTCTAAGCACCAGCAATGGACATTTGAGGATACGTACCCCCTCTGAAGCAGTTTGTATATCCCTTGAGAATTTGTCTTCTGTGGCAAAAAATATTCAGCATAACAATAACAATGTATAAATTTCATGAAAGCCCATGTCCTGCGGAATTCACTCATGTAATTGCATAACTGTTGCTAACAATCTGTAAAAAAATATTCAAAATTTAAAAAAATAAAATGAAAACAATAGCTTCCATTTTTTATTTGAAATTTTGTGAAAACTGTTTATTATATATATCAAATTTGATGGTATACCTTGACCAAAGACAACTACATGTAGAACTTTATAAGATCAGTTTATGTTTCTAATTATTCAACTTCTAATGTAGAAGGTTATAAAATAATCAAATTTTGTTAATTCATTATACTTAAAATGCTATGAAAATAGAACTGAGCAGAAATTTAGAAAAGTGAGATGCCATTTACTAGTTCTATTTGTCGTTTATCAAGATATACCATCAAATTTGATATATAAAACAGCCTGAGTTTTCACGAAATTTCCATTGAAAAATTGTTCATTTCATTTATTAAATTTTGAATATTTTCTACATGTTACGAACAACAGTTACGTAAATTACGTAAGTGAATTCCACAGGGCATACGCTTTCATAAAATATACAGTATTATTGTTTTGTTGAATATTGCTACAGAAGACAAATTATCAGGAAGTGTACAGAACTGCCTCAGGGGGGTTACGTACCCTTATTAAACATGTTAAACAGAGTGGCAGAGTGGAGCAAACAGACTATTGTCATACCTCACTCTGTAATAGATTTCTGGTACTGTGTTTGTCAAATGTTCTAATTTGCTATTTTTTAGGAAGATGTTTGTGACCTACAACATTTACTTGAGGCTCTACAGTGTGGGTGTCCACCTCATGGAGGAATTGCTTTAGGTCTGTAACTTTTCATTTAATTTGGTCTCTATTTTAGCTTGATGAGCTATGGTATATTCCAGAGGGATATACAAATAGTGAGGCTGATGGAGCTGATATAGATGTCCGTCTGTTTAGATGAAGTTTTCATCATGCTCAAATATTTTAATTACACTGGGTGCTATTTCTGTCATAGAAATATTTATGGAATGGTACAAATCAAATGTTAAAGATAATAATCTATTTAATTACTACTACGTAAATTTAGAGGCTAATCACATCAGGGCCAGCTGATTTGATGTGGGGGTCATCAGATATATTGTATTTGGAAGTTGATGGGATAGTACATTATCAAAGTTAAATTCTTCATCATAAAATCAGGGGATCCGATCAGAACAGAAAGTTGATGTAATGCAAAATAATGCAGAAATCCATTTCTTATAATTCTGATGATTTTGGAGGATGATCAAATTTATTAAAACAACTGATTGAATTTTGTCCTCACCATTGGGGGTGACAGATTTTAATTGGATGATTGAATTATTAAAAGATTTTTGAGAATTTGTTTTAGGATTTTTGAACCATATACCAATGTATGAAACTGATATTCAGACTTTATCAAATCTGCCATTTCGCAGCTCATGTATCCCATATCATGCCTCCAATCTGAGATGGTAGATGCTCAGTATCTGTAGATGTGTATGAATACTGCTAATGGGTACAGGTCTTCTCATTCATTTGCATATCCATGAACATGTATCTTGTCTGGCTGATACTTCAGGTTTCTTGGGTATAACATGCTGCTTCGGGAATATTAATTATCAGCACTATGATTTTAACACAGAGGCTTGTTGATGGTCAGTTATTAATTATGATATTAATATTCATATTTGTACTCTCCTCCTACTCCATTAATACAAGGGGACCCACTGGAAACCACGGTTTTCCCGCCAAACCCCCCACCAAAACGGCAACTCACAGATTCAATAAAACTTTATCCGTTATTTCTTACCTCAGCGTGCTTTCCAAACTTCAATTTATTATTAGCTCAAACTTAATAACTCTTCAATCTATTCCTTTTAATTGTGTAAATCCATCAATCAAAAGAGCTCAACTCACGCCCTTTCAATGCTCATGTCAACGAACTGGAAACACGTGACTAGCAAGTGACCCGCCGATACGGGCTGAATTTGTTCGCTTGATTTCAGTGGTTGAAATTACTACATTTTTTCTAAGAAGATGTCAAAGGACGAAATACTTGGATGGTAGGAAATTTTACATAATCCGTGTGGTAATTTCGATCATTGACATCGAGCGAGCAAATTAAATCCGTATCATAATTAATAACTGACCATCAACAAGCCCCTGTGTGATTTAATGGCATTTACAAATTAAAATAATAATATTTATTATTATATTTTCAGGACTGGATCGCCTAATGGCCATTGTCTGTGGAGCTAATAGTATTCGTGATGTCATCGCCTTCCCAAAATCACATGATGGTAAAGATCCAATGAGCAAAGCCCCAGCTAAAGTGCCCCAAGAAGATTTAAATGTTTACCATGTACAGATCAAAGATACTGTGGAATAAGAGTTTTAAAAAAAATTTTGTATAGATTTTTTTACCCCTCGGACAAAATTTAGCCGAAAGGTATTGTCGTCGTCATGTACGTCCGTCTGGCCGTCTGTCCGTCACACCTTTCTCGTTACCAAGATATCTTTAGAATGACTTACCCAGGTACACCAAACTTGCAGTGCACATTCATATGCCCGTGACCCAGAACCCTACTGAATCTGGACCCGATTGGTTGGAAACTTTGGTGGCCATTTTTAATTATGCGAAACCATTAATCTTGTGTATCTCAGGTACCATTTTGCAGTTAAGTGTGAAACCTGGTACAGATCATCGATGCATCAATAATTTTCAAAGGAATGACCAAACCAGTTTCCCTGATTCGGTGGAAACCTTGGCGGCCATCTTTAAGTTATGCAAAATCTTTAATGATTTATATCTCTGATACCATTTAGGTGTTCTATACGAAAACCTGATATACAACATCGATGTATCAAGACACTTGCAATGAATAACCACATCAGTTCCTTTGAGTGGCGGGAAGGATGGGTGGCCATCTTTAATTTATGCAAAATGATTAATGATCTCTATCTCTGATACCGTTCAAGTGCTCAATGTAAAATTTGGTATACATCATCGATGCATCAAGAGACTTGCAATGAATAACCACATCAGTTCCTCCCAAGTGGCGGGAAGGATGGACAGCCATCTTTAATTTATGCGAAATCATTAATGATCTCTATCTCTGATACCGTTCAAGTGCTTGATGTAAAATTTGGTATACATCATCAATCCATCAAGAGACTTACGACGAATGACAGATCTGATTTCTCTGATTGGGTGAAAATCTTGGTGGCCATCTTTAATTTATGCAAAATCTTTAATGATGTATAACTGTGATACCATTTAAGTGTTGTATATGAAACTTGGTATACAGCATCGATGTATGAAGAGACTGGCATGAATGAATAACCACATCAGTTCTTTTGAATGGCGGGAAGGATGGGCGGCCATCTTTAATTTATGCAAAATCATTTGTGATCGCTTTCTCTGATACTGTTCAAATGCTCGATGTAAAATTTGGTAATTATGATCGATGCATCAAGAGGGGCCATTTCTAATTGTAGAATTTTTGATAATCTGTATATTTGTCACTTGACTGCTTGGTGTTCCTGACATCTTGGTTCAAATTGCCCTCACGGAAATAGGGCGCAATTAGGGCGCATTTAAGGGGCAAATAGGGCACATGAATTGAGACAGCTAGGGCACAGTTGAGGCGCGCCCTATCTGCGCCCCCAATTTTGCCATTAGACTAAAAAAGCTAGGGCGCAAATTAGGGCGCGTTCCAAATATTAGAATTGCGCCTTATATGCGTCCTATTAGAGAATAGGGTGCAGTCTTAGGGCGCAGATAAGGCGCAGTTGGGGCGCGATTAGGGCGCACTCTCAGAATAATAGCCTGAATGTTGTACTGATAGGGCACATTTGGTGCGCAGGTAGGGCGCAATTGGGGCGCAGTTATGACGCAGTTAGGGCGCAGTTGGGGCGCAGTTGTGGAACAGAACAGTATACATGTACATAAATTGAAAATTTAAGGTGAAAGTTGATTATTGGCATCTACCTAGTCTAAACAAATCTAATTTTACTCTGCAGGTACATATTATCTACAATGTGCATTCATGGTTAGAATTACATTTATAAGAAAATATATGAGTATGTACTACAGTCAGCTGTTGTGGAATTGGTACATTAGGTCATCTGACACTTTTGCTCACTTTTTCTTGAGTTTTTTTCTTCAAATTACTTCTACACACATCTGAAACCCTTTACATTATCCACTATCCACAAAACAGAGATAAAACACTCACCAAAATCTTGCTAAATGGGCATGAAATCTTCAAATTCAAAATGGTTCTTTGAAAACCAATATGTCTGCCTTTCTTTTGTTAATATCAGCCAATCATATAAAGGTCATGTGACAGTTTTGACTAATCAGATAACATGCTATTGTGCAGTTAATAGGGCACAGTTGGGGTGCAATTAGTGCGCAGTTGGGGTGCAATTAGGGCGCACTCTGAGAATAATAGCAGGAATGATGTACATGTACTGGCACAGTCGGGGCGCAGATATAGGAGCAACATCTTTTTCAAGTAAAAGTCTGATTTTTTTGTTGAAATAATGTTATTAAAATTAAGTATGAAAGGGCTTTAGAATTACACACATGCATATGTGGTTACCAGCTAAATGAATGTTGGTGGAAAAAAAAGGTCCAGAAGGCACAAGTATACATGTAGGATTCCCTCTGAATTTTGGATAAAATTGTTATGTCCAGAGAGTGCATTTAGGGAGCAGTCTGAGTTCTCGAAAAAGTAGTTATGTCCACAGGGCGCAGATAAGGCGCTAAATAAGGCGCAGTTAGGGCGCACGCCCTATCTATAGCTTCTAGGGCGCATTCCTGAAGGGCGCAATTAGGGCGCAGCAGGGTGGATGGGATGAAGAAATAGGGCGCAGTAGATAGACAAGGTGCAAGTAGGGCGCAATTGAGGCGCAGATGGGGCGCGCGCCCTAAATAGGGTGCATGCCCTATTTCCATGAGGGTGAATACATTATGAATGGCTGCCGCCCAGAGCCGAGGGGTTTTCAGATGCGCAGCTTCATATTTTTTATACAATTATCTATGTAAAACTGCAAGTATAGGTTATACAACTTATGAATAAACTCTTTACATATCCAAAGAAGACACTTTGATATTTGTTGTTCTTTGTCAGGGACTGGTAAAAACGTACCAGTTCCGTGGAAGGGAGAAAAATATCAGTTTTTGTGATTGACCATATATTAAGTAGAATTTCTGAAAAACAGATAGCACTAGGAGATTTGACACTCGGTAGACAGCCATCAACCATGCAATTTCCTCGCCCATTGAAGGCAATTTACTTATACATCTTGTGGAGGCAATTTTTTCGAGGATCACCTTTCACTTTCACTACCAAACTGGAATATCAGATTTTCTGTTAACTCCAATCTTCCAGAAGTACTATTCGATCAAATCACAGCCCCAAGAGGAAATCCGTTTCTTTTCGTTGAGCTGGGAAGATGCGAAATGAGAAAAATCTCCAAGAAATCATCAAGTTTTTGTAATGGTCCATATAGAATGGGCAGGTTTTAGAACTGGAGGCTATGACTTCTTCTCATCGGTCTAGTGTGAATTGTCTATCCCTTTCACGTCATCAACATATTGCACACAGTTGATATTGCATGGACTCTCTATTAAGTGAGCATGAAGATAAAATAAATTATGTTTTTTTTTCTGCAAAATTGTGGTGATACTAATATATTGTGTATAGATTGTGATTTCGCCCCGTCGCCAGTCACGGTACAACAAATAGCCCAGGTGTAGCGATATTTTTCAAAGACAATATTGATCTTAGTATTCATAGAACAAAACTTGATAAAGAGGGCAGATATATTATCCTGGACATCACTATTGAAGATTAAAATATTACTTCAGTTAAGGTTTATGGTTATAATACTGATACTCCGGCCTTTTTTTCTAGACCTATTTGAAGAGATCAAATCATTAGAGAATGATAATATAATTTGTGGAGACTGGAACCTTGTTCAGGATGCCCATCTAGACACGGACAATTATAAACATATCAACAACCAAAAGGCAAGACTCGTGTTTCTGGAAGAAAAAAGTATTTTAAATTGATCAGATATGTGGCGGAACTATAACCCCATTATCAGAAGATTCATTTAGCGCCAGCAATCTTCATTGAGAGTGATGCAGAGTAGATTGGACTCTCGTCGCTCTTAAGGCAAATCCTGATATTGGAATAGCTTATAGATCTGATCACTCCCATGTGTCCCTCGGATGTGATTTCAAAAATTCGAAGAGAGGACAGCGGGAAAAAATTCAGCATAACTTTGTCAATTGGAAAAAAGAAATCAAACCAGCAAAACTATAAGGGAGCTACAAACAAACGACGGAATCAATTGGAAAAAAGAAATCAAACCAGCAAAACTATAAGGGAGGTACAAACAAACGACTGAACATTTCTATTCTATTCAAAGCTCTGTTAAAAAAAAATCATAATTTAGAAACTCGCAACTACGAGCGAATTTAAAGAATCTGTTGACCATATGAAAGGCGGAAAATTCCCCGGCTCGGATGGATTTACGTCTGAATTTTATAGTAAAATCTGGAATGATATAGGTCCATTTCTTCTCAGATCATTAAATTATGCTTTAATAATTTGGGGCTGTTTCTAGATTTCAGCAGCAAGGAACTATTACATGTATACCGAAGGATGAAAAAAAACAGAACCTCCATCAGCAACTGTAGACCAGTAACTCTTCTAAATGTTGATTTTAAGATTTGTTCACTTGCAATTGCAAATCGACTACGAAAAGTACTTGATTCAATAGTTAGTAAAACGCAAAATAAAACTCTATGAAAGGAAGATTCGTAGGTGAAATAACTAGACTCATTTTTATACGCCCGCCCAAAAGGCGGTCGTATTATGGGATGGCGGATTCCGTCCGTCTGTCCGTCTGTCCGGTTCTCGTGTCCGGTCTATATCTGGGACAATTTTCTATCCACAGCTCCAATTTTTGGTGAGTGGATACCCTACGGGGAGACGATGTGTCGCGTACCAAAATGAAGGTCAAGGTCACAGGTCAAAGGTCACTGGCCTAAAAAACAGGAAATCACTGAAGTGTTCGTGTCCGGTCTATATCTGTGAACGTTTTCTATCCACAGTTGCAATTTTTTGTAAGTGGATATGCCAGGTGGATACGATGTGTCGCGTACCAAAATTAAGGTCGAGGTCAAAGGACATTGTCAAAAATCAGGAAATCATTGATCGTGGACAGTTTTCTATCTACAGTTCTAATTTTTGGTGAGTGGATGCCCTAGGGGGGAACGATGTGTTGCATATTAAATGTAGGTCAAGGTCAGAGGTCAAAGGTCAGTGTGATCGAAAAATCAGGAAATCGTTAAAAATTTCTTATTTTTTGTGAGTGGATTCAGTAGGCGGAAATGAAGTGATGCATACCAAAAATTAGGTCAAGGTCAAAGGTCACTGACCCCAAAATTAGGAAATTATTAAAAATAACATTTTTTGTGTCGGTAGATACATTAGGGGGACACGATGTGTCACATACCAAAATGTAGGTCAAGGTCAAAGGTCAAGGTCACTGTGACCCCAAAATCAAGAAATCATTAAGTCACATTTTCATATGCCTGTCGAAGACGAGGTCATGTAATGCGATGTTGCGTTCTGTCCATTCATCCATTAACATTTGTTGTCCATGCGATAGCTCTAGTTTCAAGGTATGGATTGGTACCAAACTTTGAGTATACCTTACTCGCATGGCAAAGTGGAACCATACATATGAGATCAATTTGTCAAAGTTCTAGGTTGCAGTCCCCCAAAACTGAATCAAGCTTAGCTGACTAAATGTGTTGGAATATTGTTGGAATATTCAAAAGTCTTTCCCCTGCATTTATATGATATTGTCCTGTGGAGTTGTTTCCCATGTTTGAAACGCTTCATTTAGTTGAACTGTTGTGAAATAAAAACCATACATGTACTAATTTAACGGGGAAAGGAGTCCTTTATGAACTTCACACTTGTTTATTAACTCAAGAACAAAGGTTTACTTCATCACTTTCTCTCGTCTGAAAGGAATCCATTTGCAGCAAAACTACTATTTTCTTGTGCTTGACTATTGTCGATTTCAGTGTGGGATATGTGAGCTCTCAGCTCTTGCTTCAAGGTCAACCAGTTACCAAGAGTCAAGCTCATTTTAGTTTATCATTCGATGTAAGATGTGATATGTTACATTCTCATAAGCAAAAAATTGTAGACCTTTCTCTGGATTGCTAGATCAATTGGAATCAAGGCTATTAAACAACCTTGAAATTTGAACCAATGTAATCCCAGATATACGGGCGTATATTGAAGCCCCTTGGGCTCTTGTTGACTGTCGTTCACAGAAGAAAATAACATTCCAGGATTAATATTTCTTGTCGACTTTGAAATTTTTTCAACATCTCACAGTGAAACATATTCCGATCGACTGTATAGATTTAAAGATTGTGAGAGATTCTTTTTATCAAGCAGCTACTTAGATCTTTTTAGTATGGTAAAAGAAGACTGTATTTTAGGCTATTTGAGAGAGATCGGTTTGTTGCATAAGTTTTAATTTATATGCATGTTTTTGGTGTGTTGTGTTGATTGCTTCTGAAATGTTACCAATTGGTAAAGTAACAATAATTAAAATGTTCGTGCTTCCAATGATGTGTAATTAAAATGTTCGTACTTCCAATGATGTGTCCCTACTCAGTGTCCTACCAAATCCATCAAATGATTTCTTTGTAGAAATAGAAAAGTTTTTTTGCCACTTCATCTGGGGTGGGGGGCCCGATAAAATAAAATGAGAAACAATCATTTGAAAAATTGGCGATGGCTGTTTGGAGCTTTTACACATTCCATCATTTGCAGCACATTTAGAAATAAGTGGATAAAACGTTCTTTTGAGTTACTTAATGTTATTTTAGAACCCATTGGCACCGATGCCTGGGATTTAAGTCCCACTGGTCTTCTAGAATTCATTAATGGAATTAGCAATCTGTTTTGGAAAGAGTTACTTATACCGGTACTGCATGCATGGCTCGTCTGCATTAAAGAAGATTTCAAAACTAGGCATATTTAAAAATTTTTGACTTTGATTTTGCTCACTGGACACGGACTAAACAATGTCAACGACCTAATTGTTGAAGATAATAAATTCCTCTCTTTTATTATATCTAAAACAAAATATAATTTGGAAACAGAAGTTTCATTTATATTTTGCCGTCATCGCCAATTTAGAGTTACATCTGAAAACTTAGTCATTAAATAAACTGGGAAAATTAGGAATGATTTTCAACGCTCGGACTAAAAATAAATTAATTTATGAAAAATGTTCAAAATTTATTTACAATCTGCTACTAGACAAAATTAAAGGGACTCCTGTACACTCTCAGATGAGGTGGCAAAACGACCTAGAAACAGAAGGAGAAATAGTTGGATATGACTGGCGAAAAATTTACCAATTGGTGTGGTCTAACTAACTTCTCGGCAGTGCACATGCGATATTTTCAATATCAACTTATTTATAGGTATTTTAGTCACAAACGTAGCATTGGAGAATTGGGGGATAGTGCATTCGGTGAACTGTACTTTCTGTGAAAATGAAAGAGAGACAATAATTCATATATTTTGGAAATGTATTCATGTTAAGCGTGTTTGGTAACATGTTACTACTTGGGCAAAAAGTTCACATCTTTTACGTAAACCCTCAAGTAAAGTTTTCATCAAATGAAAGACCATTTCGAATAGTGTCGGAAAATATTTATTTTAATTTTTTACGATTTTATTACACAGAGTAAACTGCAAATAAAGCTTGGTATTCTATGGTGGTCTGTTGCAATCATATCTAGGTCCGGTGACGTCACGCTGCCTTAATACATATATTTCAAACTGTGTATGCACTTTCCAATGCTTAAAGTGTGTATACTTGAGTCTCAACACAGACTCACTGTTCTAATGTGCATGTTTCACCAAAATCGGAGAAATTAAATGCAACATTCAAACTGACTTGACGCGTATGAGTTACCATCTCCCAGATTTTGGTGAAACATGCACATTGGAACAAGACAAACTGAAAAAATTCTCGCTACAAAATAAGAACATGGAACAGTTTATCAAGAAATGGGGGCCTCTGACAGACACCACAGAGGCTTGAATGTTTGCAGATATATTTTTATTGCAATTATGTGTGGTTAGCGGCGGCTCAGTAATGAATATAAGCCTACTTGTATATATATTTTCAAAGGAATTTTCATTTGGGCAGGAGTTGACGCACTTATAAATTGCGGCTGTTTATTTTCTTTCGATTGAAAAACTTAGTCTTTTTACACTTGATAAATTATAATTCTGTTAAATCGTAATAAAAATCCCTTTACCCCAGGGCGAGTCTGTATAGGGCAATGTAAAATCGTGGCTGCTGAAATAAATGCCCACGGGTTTGTACTAAAAAATATATTTAAAAAAAAAAATGGATTGTGACTTTTGAAGATGGAATATGTTGAAAGAAAAAGCTAAGTACGAAGGTAATCTGGAGAAAGGCAAAGTCATGCAGCTGACTGAAGACAAAGTGGGGATACAAACAATTTTTTTTGAAAATATGTTCATTCACATCAATGTGACCGTGGCAATAGATACACTGATATGAGAGGACATGCATTTTCTCAAGAGAGATTTGCCGCTTCACCACTTGCCATTGCCAATTCCTGCATTAATATGCACAGAATTTATTGAATCACAGTATTTTGTCTTGATACATGCTGATGGCCCATTATATGGAAGAATATATATCAAATAGAGGGCACGGGGATGAAATACAATCTAAACCGACATCTTGTGGAAAGCTATCGACATACAAAATTTGAAAAGAATCCATCCCGATAATGTCTGGAAATAAAATTTGAGACTAACAGTGCGCCAAGTATTGGTGTATGTGGCCGAAACAATTAACGCTGGTTGCAAGGTATACCCAAATTTGGAAATGATCGGTTGTGTAGATCTGATTCAATTGTCTGTCTGGAAACAGAAATTCAAGTTGGCCAACAGGTGGCGCCACCTATGGGTTCATTTGAACAAAACAAACTCCAAAGAAACATCTTGTGGCATGGTGTCCACATACCAAATTTGAACAGAATCTGTGAGGTTCTGATTGTATTAATTTTTTGACAAAAGATTACAACCCCAGATAGTGCTATCTATAAACACATGTGGATGAAATTCTTGTGGCATTAAGATATGCACATACATGTACCACATTTGAAAACAATCCATTGTGATTTCATTGTTCGGAACAAACTTTCAATGTGTCACCACCTAAATGTATGGGTGCATGTGAATGTCGATAGGCTGGCCCAAATATGAAGTCTCTATGGTTTGGGTTCTATTAATGCGTTAATGTCGTCATATGGACATTTTCCATAATGATGCCATGGAAACCACAAAAATGTACCCAATTTCAATAGGCCTGCGCTTTTCCACCCAAAACTGCTGAATACCAAGTTTTAAATCTCCAGCTGCAAAGATTTTGTTTCAAGAACATTCAAGCCGTTATAAGGATATGTTCTGTTATGTTGCCATGAAAATCACAAAAATCATCGAAATCTACTCAAGTTCAGGGGTTTGTGGTTTACCAGTGTCTCAACGATACTGAACACGAAATATGAAGTCTCTAACTGCAACGGTTCGGCTTCTAGATCATTAACCACAATAAATGATATAGCTGAAATATTGATGAATGCGACGTTAAACCTTAATTCTCTCTCTTTCTTCTATTTTACGTTATGTTGCCATGGAAACCACAAAAATCACTGAAATGTACTCAATTTCATTAGGCTTGTGCATATCCAACAATGATGTATACCAAGTTTGAAGTTTCTAGCTGCAACTATTTGGTTTCAAGTTTAAACATCGTTATAAGGATATTTTCTGTTTCTTGCCAAGAACACCACAAAAACAATCGAAATGTACTCAAGTTCAATAGACTTTTGCTTTACAATACATCAATGCTGTGTACCAAATTTGAAGTTTCTAGCTGCAATGGTTCTGTTTCTAGAGTGTTAACATCGTCAAATGGATATTTTTCTTCATGTTGCCATGGAAACCACAAAACAAATCATATAAATGTACCCTTTTTAAATAGGTCTGTGCTTTACCATCCACCAATGCTGGATGGATATGGATATTTTGGGTTATGTTGCTATGGAAACCACGAAATTCACTGAATTGTACCCAATTTCATTTAGGCTCGTGCTCTTCCATCCAACAATGCTGCGTACCAAGTTCGAAGTTTCTACCTGCAGTGTTAACGTCGTTGTATGAATATTTTCGTTCATGTTGCCATGGAAACCACAAAATCATAGAAATGTACCCTTTTTCAATAGGCCTGTGCTTTACCATCCATCAATGCTGTATAGAAAATTTGAAGTAATATATCCTGCAGAAGCATACCTGGAGAACCTTACACCTTTGCGCTTTAACACAATTACTGCTGCTTCAAAACCATCGTTATGCAAAGCCCACTTTTAGAGAATTATAGTAGTGATGATAACATGCTCTTTCAACCAGGCTGCTTGATGGCTACTCTGCTTGTTTAATTAAAGGAGTTAAAAGGTGGTCTAAATGTGAATTATTGGAGATTTTAATGTAGGTACCATATTGAAGCTGTCTCATAATGCATGATGTTATGACCTGATGTTAGTCAGTTAGTTTGCCAATTTTATTTCAGCGCTGCCCTACAGCAGGTGCATGTATACATGAAATTGTCGCTGGCAAAGTCATCTTAGTCTATGCTTTTCAGGTGTTATGCCAGAAAGTACATCATTTTTGTTGAAGAGTCATGCATAAGGTGGCATCAAGAGTAGAAGCGACCTTGGTTGAGATCATTGTATCGTCACAATCTTAATTCTGCGACAACTTTCATTGCTGGTGTCATCAAGCTAATAATAATCGATATAACATGACTTCTATGGATGATTGATTACATAGGCCAGGACCCTGTGACAATAGCATTCCCCATTGATACTCAAGGTCGTTGTCACTAACATCACATTGATTTCTTCCAATTCTACTCATTTGATGACATCCTTGGCTTCCTTTTCGACGATGATCGCCGGAGGTTGAACTTTTCTTTGATAATGGTATCTGCCACTTTCAGTTCGCCTGGTCTAAGGTTCTCTACTCTGTCTATGACATGACTCCTGGTCTTTCAGGTCCAGTCCTTGTCTGCCACTCATTTTTTGTGTGGTTTTCCATTTGTGCCCCTTCCTTTCCAAAGTACTATCCAACAGTTTTCGACTTCAGAATTGCAGGTACCAGTCTTCATTGTTTCTGGAACGCCGGTTCCATCTTTGGTCCGTATTCAATGGCAAGTGCAATGGACTTTCAGTTCAGCTTCGAAGATTTCTGGTGCAGCTAAAATATGTTTACCATGCCCCAATTACTTCACCATTAAGGCGCGGACCTGCTGGTTTACAGATTTTTTCCGATGTCAATTTTGCGTCTTCAGTTTGTGGCACCAGCCTGATTCCAGTCACATCCTGCTGTTCCTCTCTCTTCTTTTTCTTCGGATATTGGGGATGCACCATCTGTTACAGTTTCCGATGATGCAAGCTTGAAATTCCTGTTGACCCAAATTGCCTTGGCAATGCAGAGAATGGAGGTGGGGAGTTTGGTTTAATGCCTCACTCAAGGTTATTTCACTCATATGGTGACAGCCAGTTTTAGAGGTGGAGGAGACAGAGTACCCGGAGAGAACCACCGCCCGTCAGCAAGGAACTGGCAAACTTACACACATGCACTAGTAACGGGTCTTACCTGTGCCGGTTCAGCGGTGTGAGGCTAGCGATCACCAGCGAAGCGCCTTAGACCACTCGGTCACTCGCCGAGATTGGATGTGTTAGTGGCCCCATCTGCATATCTACTAATCAGATTTCCAGTTTGCTTTACCTGACAGTGCCAGCCTGTATGTCACTTCAACATATGTTATTGATTGCTACCACATACCATAATGATATGGACTAGACTACGTTAAAATTTGAAAACCGTTACTCGACAATCGAGATTTTGTAGCCCCACTTTCATTATTAGCGAGTTAAGGTAGGACATCGCATGCAAAACTTCCCAGTGTGTATGAACAATAAATTCTTCCAAATGCATTAACCGTGGGCTCTTCATAGACAATTAACCTGCATCAGCTACCAGCAACAAATACATCTGCGGCAAGACCGTGTGCATCTATTGTCGCTGGTGCAACTATCATGGGCAATACATATAATTCTGGGTTGCTTGACGTGACCAGATGCTCTAGAAGGTCATCCTCTTGTAACTTCCCAGAGCAGCCGGTGTTTCACAGAAGGCAATAACGTTAGCGATGGTGAAAGAGGTGGCAATCCCGCTCACGAAAGACGCTCTGTCCCTTGATACATGAAATATATTGATACATGAACTATATTCACAAAATTCCTGTTACGGTGGACATGTCCCTGACCGTTACATCCTGGTGTGGGACACTGTAACAAACAATATGATTGTTTGGAAACGTATGTTTCCGTAGTCTGTCCGGGCACAACCATGCATAGTTGTTTGTAGACGTCGATGGGACTAGTAGTTACTGAACAATGCGTGTGTGAAAGTATGGAATTGATGTACAGGAAAAAAATTCTAAGCAAGATAGTCCCCCTAGTCTAAGACCTAGTTATAATTCCAAGACTCTCTTAATATAATAGGTTGCAGTGGCAATTAAACAGTTTTCAACAAGCCTGGTACTTACTGAATGCCAAACTCCATTAAGATCGTAAACTGATCACGCCTTCCCAAAAAACCATAGGACAATG